>LS582976.1:17520-35963 GCA_900490775.1 Pristionchus maxplancki | reverse complement strand
GCTATGTGCTATGTGCTATGACAGATAAATTGTGTAAATCTAAATGTAGGCGTCTATTGTATCAACCTGGCGAGAAACCCACTCATCTTCAGTTAGTAACCGCAAAGCGCGTGCCGAGAACGTATTTATTTTTTGGAAGCAGGTATCGTTCAAATTAACCAAATGTGTAATTAAACGTTACTCATAAGCAGTTAGAAACCGAAAAATACGGTCTGCGATTGTGATATTCTAACAAGAACAAGAATGCTGATAGATCAACCATAGCATAATCCTAATCACTTGGGCACAGTCAGAAACCACAGACTACATGGAGATAGGTTTTCTAAAAAAGAGGAGATTGGCGGAATCAACGAATACGAAAACATTATCAATTAGTCGATAGATAGTAACTAGGGGTGTGCAAAATTTCCCGACCGTTCCCGAAATTTCCCGAATTTCCCGAGTTTGTTCGGGAAATTTTATTTCCCGATTTCCCGGATGAGATTTTGGGGAAATTTCGGGAAATATTTGAGTCCGAAAAGGAGAAAAAAATGGCGAATAAATTTAGCAAAAACGACACAGAAAGTCATTTTTAAACTTCTAGCACCTTTTTATCTCTCTTTAGATGGGTTTTGTTGCATACTGGCTGTTTGTGCTGACTACCGCACTTGATGATTTTTGCAGAATATTTTCAACAGTTCCAATTTCATCCAAAAATGTATAGAACTCTGAAACGGTGAAATTTTAAGCTTCAGGACAAATTTATATATATTTCCCGAATTCCCTGAAATTTCCCGAAAAAGATTTCCCGCACACCCCTGATATTAACCGCGATCTTCCTCGATTTTCCTTAAGAAGTTTTCCTATTTCCTCGCAATAGAAGTCATGAAAGCCAAACAACGCTAGATCCTGTCCAAAAATGTAAAATACCGTCTAATAGGAGGAAAATCAACTCGCTCACCTCCAACTCCGTGTTCTCCAGCTCCTCCAGCGTGGACTTGGCGCCGCTCTCGCGCGCCTTCTCCACTTCTTCCTGAAAATCGATTTTCGAAAAGTGATTATCGATTTTTCCCAATTCTAATCTGCATTTTTTTGCCCAAATCACCTCTACACTTTGACGAACTCGTCAAGAACATTGCACCAGTTATTTTTTTCTCATTTAGAAATAATTGGGTAAACTGGAATCACCAAGCGCTTACAATTAATGTTTCAAGTACATGCACAATCGTCTTCGAGAGTTAATATAACAGTGTGGGAACCTCAATTCACTGGCTTCTCATAGATCAAAACGTAATCTTTCTTATTCGCAAAAATCGTCAATGCGATAAGGCCATCCTACATCTGCAACTAATCACAATAGCTTACCTTATGCGCATCCAGCTTCTTCAGTTGCTTGTCGAAGTGCACGAGCTCCTCCCTGATGACGTCCAGGTCGTAGGACGTCATGTTCGACGACTGCTGCGCCTGCAGGTTATCGATTGATTACCGTAGTCATTTAAACAGTTTATTTGTCCCACATTGACACGCACGCACTAGCAATGGAAAACCAACGTGAATTAGACATGCCATGGTAACACAAATTTTAAAGGTTTTGGGTAGCATCAATGCCTTCTTGAACACTTTTCCACAATACCAAAACGTTATTATTACTGAATAGCAAACTCACGGCAGTCCACAGCTTCTTCACCTTGGCGTTCTCGAAGGGCGCGAACTCCTGGTTGAGAACCTAGAATTCAATTTTGAATTATTAAAAAATTAAAAATTAAATATAGATAAATACATCAGTACATTAAGAGCATTTCTGTTTTCATCATCAAATTATGAAATATATAAAATAATCAATCTCCAACCTTCTTGTGCAGGTCATCGTAGTGCTCGTGCACCGCGCGATTCGCCTCCTTCGCGCGCTTGTTCTACAATAGATTTATTATTTAACAATTTAATCTCAAAAATAAATCAAACAGTGTCAATCATACCCTCTGATGTATTCTCACTATTTCCTACCCAATCGAGAAAGCAACAATGGAAAAATGAGGATGGCTGCTTCTAAATGAGCATAGCACTTCAACTAGGCAGTTTTGGCAATCGAATCCAGCATAACATATGAGGCCGTTCGCGAGAGAATCGAGCAAAGGCTGGCACAGCTCAAAAATGTCGATTCCCTGAAACTCCGGGGTTTGGGGTTCTCGAGGGTGCTGATGACGATGAGTATATTCATTTTCCATATAGAGCCTCCGTTGGCTCCAGAAGACATCACGTCGAAAACGGTTTTTGTGGAATTTCTCCGTCCACGAAGTCGCTAAAATTAAGTGAAAATGTTTCCCGGGGTAGTTTTTGATGCTGATCACGACTGCCTAATTCATTTTTCTTTAAATATTTTCATAATTTTTAAAAATTCAACTTTTCGCTACGTTAGTTCTGTGCAAAACCACGTACATAGATCGGACCGGCGTGAAGAGAGGATTTCAAATCTATAATTTCATATGAATACAAGTCCGGGACTGCAAGAAAATCGACTTACAGTACAGCTGTCTTGTGAGTAAATCTGTCCATCGTTCCCTTGATTATTGGATTCCTTTGATCTACCCTAGTCTCCCGCGAGAGAATGGGAAGGGAGTACAGGGAAACGAGAGTGCGCAGACAGTCAGGCAGACGGGGAAGGAATCGATACGGAGAGACTCGGGTAGATCAAAGCAAAGGAAAAGGATCGTCAAATTTACTTACAAGACAGCTATACTATAAGTCGATTTTCTCGCAGTCCCGGACTTGTATTAATATGAAATTATACATTTGGAATCCTCTCTTCACGCCGGTCCGATCTATGTACGTGGTTTTGCACAGAACTAAGGTAGCGAAAAGTTGAATTTTTAAAAATTATGAAAATATTTAAAGAAAAATGAATTAGGCAGTCGTGATCAGCATCAAAAACTACCCCGGGAAACATTTTCACTTAATTTTAGCGACATCGTGGACGGAGAAATTCCACAAAAACCGTTTTCGACGCGACGTCATCTGGAGCCAACGGAGGGTCAATGTGGAAAATGAGTATGCCCATCGTCATCAGCACCCTCGAGAACCCCAAAACCCGGAGTTTCAGAGAATCGACCTTTTTGAGCTGTGCCAGACCTAGGCGGATTTGCTTGACTTTCTCGCAAACGGCCTCATATCAGATGTAGAGTGATTTTAATTTGGTCTTGTTCGATTTCAAAAAAAATGCGTCCGCTGTTTCAAGACTCTTGCAATAATAGGACGAATCACAAATTGCAGTAGACCGTTGTCAAGTGAGCGAAATAAAAAATATAAAAAAATAGAAATAATAATTATAATATCGCACCTTGATCTCCGTCTGGATGTGCGCGTCCTCCTCCGCCTCCACGTGGTTCTCCGAGTGCTTCGTCTGTAAAGAGGCAATTAGTCTAATTAAATAGTACATAACCAATAACCAAGCAGAGACCCGTTTAAGGTTAAAAGCAACACCGGCCGATAAAATACAAAATGAGCCAGCTAGCTTTCGGTAACAAGACATTCTTAAGATCTACAGGCAGGTGAAATGTCTGATGCCATCTTCAATTTCTCGATATTTAAATATTTCTTTATACCCGCAAGTTACATGTCACAGCGCTTCCATTGAAGGCGTCGCGATACGGGAAAACCGATCAATGAACAAGGCCGTTGAAAAAAAAACAAATATAAAGACAAATCTCTCCCACAAAGACGTGGTGCAGATTCTCGATATCAGAAAATAATATGAAAAATAATAATAACAATAATAACCTTGCTCAGATCGTGGAGGGCGTCCTCGAGATGCTGCTGCTTCTGCTCCAGTTCGAGCAGCTCCGAGTACAGTTCTGCAAAATAATATAAATATTTATGAAGCTAACTGAAATTTTGGAAAACACAATCATTCTTATAATTGTTCGTGTTTACTTTCCCCTTGTTTTAGTGCAACGTTGTTGCACTAAACTGAAACTGCCAGGTAATATAAACTACCAGGCCTATTCAAATATTCAGAGCGAAATTCTCCAGAAGAGTGATTCAAACTAACACTCCTCCCTAACTCGAATATTTCTCCTGCTCTACTGTAATGCGTAAAACGGCGACTGATTCGATTAGATCTCCGCGGAGCCAAGATAAGATCAGAGGAAGGCCAAGTAGTGGTAAAGAGAGTTATTATTTACAAAAAAAAATGCAATTCCCACCTCTGAGCTCATCCTTGGCGAACTTCTGATTCTGCGCAGCGGACCACAACTTCTGCAGCTTTTCATCTCCGAATTTGACACTCGCGAAGTCGATCTCTGCCTTCGCCTTGGCCTTTCCCGCCTTTTCATGCTTCTGAAATTATTAAAAATTAAATAAATAACTATTCAAATAAAGGTCATAATTATGCACAGGAGTCGAAGCAGGAAAGGACGTAATCACGGAGGAAAAAGGTGATTTTTGTTCAGTGATACGACTGATAACGGTCGATTGGCCCCGGAAGGCAAACAAAGAACAAAAATGAGAGAATAAAGGAAGGATTCGGGACAAAGGTGGCAGTGATAACCCTTGATTGATATTATCAAAGGAATATTCCCGATAAAGCACCGCATCGTCTAAGAACAACGTGCTGATTGCTCACAGAACTCGATTTGTGGACGAGTTTGAACCGCAAACATGCGCCCATAAGCAATTTCTAAAGGGATGGAAGAGAAAGAGGAGAGGGGAGGTTAGGCAGAGACGATTTTCGAAACACGTTAGATAAACACCTAACACACAGACGGTAATCACTACCACAATCACGACTGCCAACAACCAACCTTCCTCTTTCGGGGCGGAGGCTTACGGTTCTTTGCCCGCAGAATCTCAACAGAGAGACGGTGGTGGGGCAGTGAGTATTACGAATTGCCCAACGGGTGAACATTGTGAATAGCCGTACCTTTTCGAATGCATCCAGCACTTGCGACAGCTCGTATTTGTCGAGCAGCGTACGCAGCTTGCGATCGATCGTTGCAGTTTCTTCCTAGAAGTGAAGGCGGATAGAAAAGAGAACCAGGCTGTGGGAGAGGAAAACAGCACAAAGTCGTAAACAAGAGACAGCTAACGAACTCGCAAGTCGGAGCAAACAATAATGAACAAAAAAACACACCTTGTTGCTCTTCCCGGCCTCTCTGTGTTCCTTGTTCTCGATAAGAATGCGATCGAACCCACCGAGTTCGCCCTGAAAAACAAATAAAATAATAATTAACAATTAATAAAATGCGCACCTCAAGCCTCGACAGTCGTTGCTTGTCCTGAATCCTCTGGAGAGCCTTCTCGTAGACGTAGTTGACCTTCTCCATCCGGAACTGCCCTGCCTTCGCACTGCCAAGGGCAGTTAAGGCCAGGAGAAGCGTCAGAGACGCAGCCAAACCGGAGAAACCCATCTGAAACAAGCAAATGAGCAAGTGGGATCGATAAACACAATAAATATTAATAATTACAGTATTAAAGGATTATAGTAAGCGAAGGAAGCCCATAAACGAAAATAGACGAGTTGGTCAACACACTACAAACTACAAATGACCTTGAACCGGAAAATACAAGTGCAGAGCTGGAAAATGCGAGCGCGCCAACGACTTGATTTCGAATTCCGTGACGCTATCGAGAGTGACGCTCACTCCCATTTTCCCGCAATTGATTGTTATCTTGTCACTATTTTATTTATTTTTTGTCAGATGAGCAATAACTAGAGGACGCTCATGGATTGGAAGTTGCTGCGTGGTACGGGTCGGCCTGGCCCGTCCCGCGTGCCCACAAACTACTTTAGCGACTACTTCTCGCCCGGTTACTCCGTTGCTCCGGTTAGTTCTATCTCAACATATTGCCGATTGTCTATGTTAGACACTGTTAATTCCTAAATTCTTACTGAGATTGCTATATGCTATGGTTATTGTGCAACATTCTCGCTTTTCCCGCGCGCGCGAAAGTTTAGCGTCACTTTCAGTGCATACTTGCAAGATACTGATAAGAAACACTCAACAGAAAAGAGTCAAGTAATAGAAGGCATTGAAAAATGCTGAATCATGAAAACTGGAAGTAGTGTTGATTTATAAAAATTGCTCAATTTTAGGCAGATCAGTGGGTGTCGGGGAAGTTCTCCCCCTGTGACGAGAACATCCTCTTCATCGGAAGTGACACTGGCCATGTGTGCGTCGTTGACGTCGACGCTGCTCCCGACAACCAGGCGGACGCATTCAAATACTGTGAGTTACTGTCATGGCAAATCAGTGATGAGCGCGAGGTCGGAACTAGCAGGGTTCCCCCGGTTTTTGACCACGAATTCCCTGGCGTCTGCACTCAAACCCCCCGAATTTCAACGATTTCAGTCCCGATTTTCGTCCCATTTGATGCCGAACCCCCGATTTTCGTCCAATGTCCGAGAATGTTGCTCATCACTGATGGAAATGCAAAAATCTAGGGGTTTCCACTGGCTAAAGTATTCGAATAAGTTCATACTGTTTCTCATGAGAAATTTTTTTTAACATGGTTGTTCAAATACTTTGGTTGAAATGATGAAAAATATTAGAACTTGGTAGATCTCTGTTTCGGAGAGTCCTTGTATTCATGCCCGAAGGAATGGTTCAGTGGTCGACCACATACCGGACAATAATTATATTAAAAGAATTAATCGCTTGGGTAATAACGTATCTCCATTCTCAGATTTCCGCGCTCATCAAGGCGGCATAATGGACATCATCCCGGTGCCAGGCAATCGAAACGAATTGCTCACCCTGTCGGGAGGTGATATTCGGTGGGTCGTGCTATTTATTCATAATCCCTTAGTTTCATTTATTAAATATTTGAATTTCAAGTTAAATTTGATCAAAGTAAGTTACGGTATCGATTGGAGTACGATATCTTACAGTATCTGGACGCTCGGGGCGCCCGTCAAGTCATCTCTCTTCCTCGGTCACGACAAGAGTGTGCGGGCTGCGAGCTTCGCGCCGGATAGCAAAGGTGAGTTGCTGAATTATTTTTATTTAGATTCCATTTCATGCTGCAAGGTTAGGGTTTCACGAACTCGGTTTAAGGGGGTAGTTGTCCATCTTACAATAATCCGGACCAGGGTTCAAATTCTCATGTTAGGAAAATGCCAAAATGTGGGTTGCTTTCGGCGGAAAAGCACGAAAATGCCAAAATGTGGGTTGCTTAAGTATTTTTTGAGGGGTGATCTATGAGCCGGAGTCGTCGACTTCTATATAATAATCTCCTCAGACGTCTTCGCAACGGGCGGCCGCGATGGCTGCATCCTGATGTGGGACCGGAGGGTGACGGCACTCCATCAGGTAGTCATTAATGGATGTGCGAGAGCTACCGTAACCCATTCTCAGACCGACGGGACAGCCTTTCGGAAGCCGGTGCAGGAGTACAAGAACTGCCATCAGATCAAGCCGCAGCCGGTGAATCCCGCGGTGGGAGGAGGAAGGAGACGATCTGGTGAGGGATTTTATTTCTTGATTTTTTTCCTGATTGGCTCAATTTTTTTAACAACATTATTGTTATAGTGAACTTGACTGGTCAGGTCTAAGATGTTTTGTTAGAGCAGAATTGACGTGTGCGTTGTTCGTAGGCGAAAGTGGGGGATTGCGGTGATTGTGTGGAGACAATGTCAAGTATTAATCAGAAAAGCAGAACGTACCACTAATAACTGTGGTCGATGAAACTGCGATGTCTCTAGAATGTATTGTTTTTATATATCCACTTCGAGCTGATCATTCATTACGTGTAAAAGTCGAAGTGGCTCGTTGTAGTCTTAATGAAACACGAACATGCCTACTAGATTCCAAATCGAACCATTCCACCGATCAACTACCCCCTTGCAGGTCACCCCATGCCCCTCCGTCCCGCTCCCTCGATCACTTCGATGGTGTACCTGGACGAGCACTTGATACTCACGGCCAGTGAGTCGGGCAAGAGGTACATTTTTTTAAATATTAAAAAAATGGCTTGCGTGCTTCACGCTTTCTATTTATCGAGATATTATTGTTGCGTTTGAAAAGTTGCATATCCGCTATACTCAATTTCTTTTGTGTTTCGCGCATACTAGGTCAAGGGACGATGCAGCTGTGGTTAATCGTAGCTGAGACTGGCACAGTATTCAAACTTTTGCAATGACAAAGGTCTCGGTGGCACTAGTTGCATGTGTGCTCCACGCTTTCTATTTCTGGGGAGGGTGTGGTCTTAGTGGATAACATTTTAAACTCGGGTCCTAAGCAATTAATCACAGTGGCATCGGTCTCTGGTATAGTAGTTCCTTGCGTGCTTCACCCCTGCTATGTGTAGAGACGATGTGGCTGCGATTTTAATCGAGATTAAAATCATCGCCGAGAATCTCCAACAATATTCAATCTCTCGCAGTTGCTTGTGTACTTCACGCTTTGTATCGGAGTAGTAGTGTAGATGAAGTCCAAATGCTCGATGCTAATCAATCTTTTGCAGCGGCATCCGTCTGTGGGACACGCGTCGTCACCCAGTGAACGGGGAGGGCGGCAAACCATTGCTGGAGCTGGAGATCCCCAGCCACACGGCCAGGGATGTCGGTGAGTGCGGGGGGGGGGGTACGGTAGTTCTGCGCAAGGAGACAAATTTTCTGAAGGAGTTTATACTAAAAACAACCCCGTGACGTAACCCCGTAATGTACTGGTTTCACAATCTCATGTTATTTAAACTTGGAAATAGGCGTGATGCTGATAGTTGGGTTTATGTGGTATCATCGATTTTTCATCGCCTCCATCAATAATTAAACCCCTTTTTAATTCGGTCATTCTAGTGTTTCACTCGATATCTATAGTTTGATTCGTGAGAGGTTGGGAATCATAGCAGACATGGCGCCACAAATGAAAAATTTATCTATTGATCATAGCTAGCGTTTATAAATCTGCTGGCGAGGGGAACCAGTAGTTCCTAGTTTCAATATTGCCTGATATTCTCTCTGTTAAATGAGCTGCAATCCGGTAGAAATACGGTCCCAATAAAAATTAATCACAAACCTTCTGCAGGCGTGAGCTCGATCTGCCTCGACCGCTACAAGTCGTCGCTGTTCGCCGTCTCGACGGACAACTGCATTCACGAGTACTACCCGCGCACGGGCGCCGCCGAGTCAGGTGAGAGCTACCCCCGAGGGGACTATTGATTGGGGAGCGCGGAAAGTGCCAGGCTGTAAAGGGTTTCAACGCCCGGATGTAATAGTTGGTTAGTGCCCGGATGTAATAGTTGGTTAGTGTCGTTGATAGTATTAACCCTGATCGGTGAAATGTATCAATCAATAATGGATATCAGGTGGTAGAGGGTTTCGAAACCAGGATCTATTCACCAGTTAAGTTAGCCGTCGATCATGTTGGAAGAATGTTAATAAACAAAAAAAATCAGATGCAAAAAATCCTAGTGAGTGATGGTTTCGATGCCACTAGGTAATCACTAGCTGGTAGATCCTTCGATCTTGCTGAGGCGGGTGCCAATTAAATAATTATCTATAGATAAAATATAAAAAAAATATGTTTTCCAGTCCGCAGCTACGTGGGCGCGTGCATCGACGCCGATTTCTACATCCAGGTGAGTGGAACTAGAACAGGCCATCTATTGTCATTGATCCATTGCCCTTCCTCACTTGAATCCTCACTAGTGAAGCCAGTTTTCACGGAATCCCGACTATTGCGGATACAGCGCTGCATTCTCATGTCGCTGAAACCATTTCTGTGTAAAGGAGCTAGTGATCGCAATGGAATGTTGAGTAGATGAGACAGACAGACGTGCACTACGGACGAAAAGCGCGGGAAAGTGCGTAGAGTGATGTGGAGAGATGAGTGGTGGCGAAGATAATGCTAGTTTTGAGAATGTTGAGTGGTTTGAACTCTCAATCCGCCTACTATTGAATTCTCGTTAATTTGTCGATGATGAGTTAACTGTGGAGCGGAAGGTCTGAATTCACTAATTCTCCGTTGAGCGTAAAGTGTTGGGTAGCAAGCGCGAATTCAGCTGGTTTCGAAAAATTGTTTTCTTGGTTTTTAAAATTAATTACTAATTATTAATTTAAATATTACCATATTTCAGATGGCGTGCTCGCCGATCTCGGACCACATTATGTGCGGCAGTGGCGACCAGCGAGCGCTCATCTGGGACACGCAGGTTGGTTGGTTTGGGTATCGGTAAGTACTGATGGAATTGAAAGCCTCGTATACACAGTGATTATGATGAAAGCATGGGACGGTAGAGTGACGGGTTGTATAAATTGTATAGGCCAGGGCTGTGCAAAATTTTACGACACTCTCATTTCGCAATGCTCTCTCGCCAGTCAGAATAGACGAGAGAGCATGTAAAAGTGAGAGAGTCGTAAATTTTTTGCACAGCCCTGGTATAGGCTATGATCGAATCATCTAAAGACCCTCATAAATAGTGGATGTAAAAAATAAACTAACTATCGAACGCTTCGCAAACAACGTGGTTATGGTGTGAGCGCGCGGCGGGAAAGTGGCAGGTAGCAGCATTTGCTTTCGGTTGTAGATAGGGAGACTGCCTTTTCTGATTTTTTGTTTGTACCTACATATTTCGACGAACTATTGCGCAATGAGAATGGGAAGCGAAGAAGACAGACTAGTAGAGCTGTGAACTGCCTGTACAAATGATCCGGAGTTAAGAATTCCGTTATGGTTATGAATGTTTATTTATGTGTTTGTTGCAGAAGTTCCACTCGTACGCCGACCAGCAGTTGTCTGGGCCCGCCTCGGTGTCCCAGAAAGGTGAGAGATTTATTGATTTGTTTGGTGCAAAGTTGACATGTCACATTTTTTTGGGAAACTTTCACATCGTACATATATTTTGGGAACTATTTTTCTGGAACCGCTCGACTGAACACCGCAAACCCAGAACTAATAACTTGGAATGAGAGGGAAGGAACTCGTAGAGTCAGAATTGGTCAGAACTTTGCAAAGATAAGGCGCCAAATAGTCGTGGGCGCACCATCAACTACAAATTGATGTGAGAATGAACATTTTCGTAAATTCAAAGAGTATTATGTCCGCTAGTCGCGAAATATTAGAATGGTTCTGGGCAAAAAGTTCCGAGATGAACGTTTCTTGATCAGCAGTCCGAGACGAAAGTTCCGAAATGGAAGTTTTGAGATGAAAGTTCCGAAAAATCATTTCCAAAGCAAATTGTTCTGGCTTTCACGTTCTCGAAAAAAAGTTCCCGAAAATGAAGTTCCAGAAAAAATGTGCTATGTCAACATTGCACCATTTGTTTTTATTGCAATACATTCCTAGGGACAATTGATTTCTCCGTGAGACAGAGCTTATCATAGTTCGTTGAAACACTGATGATTCTGGGCTGTAATAATTTGTAGCCATTACCTTAAAGAGATCGGGTTGTTGAGATAGTGCTGATAATTGCCCGATGAAACATGGTTGATAATACTAATCGACAACTGACCTACCGTACCCTTCTCAGGCATCCGTCCGTCCCTCGCGCTCGGCGGCCACAACAAGAAGGTCAGCACTGTGGGCTACAGTGCGAATGCGATGTGGGTATTTTTTCTTTCTTTTTTTGTGGAAATATATCAAACCTGGAAACTCGGTGCTGCAAGTGTACTATAGCATCTTGTTCTCGAGGATTATGCAGTTCTATCTTTACGTTCTGCATTAAAAAACGATACGTGCAATACAATAATACACGACAACAAATATCCCCGGTTATCTTGCGCTGCAACTAGATCATGTAGTGTTGACCACCGGTGGCATTTCAATGGTAATCGAATCGTATTTTCCCTACAATTATAAACAATAATATCAACAACAACAATAACACTGCAGGTACATGCTCTCGATGGACGACCATGAGTTCCGCGTGTGGCGACACATGCCCGTGTCGAGGAGCAGTCTGCGGGTGAGGAGAGCGGTGGTTGGGTTACGGTAGTCCTCATAGAATATTGTGGTAGCAACTAGGAGTGTTCCCTCTCACTACTACAACTGCGGGCCTGCATTAGAAATTCGGAAAATTTGTTTACTGCTTCTTTCGAGTTTCGCAGATACGCTATCTTTCTTTGGATGAGATCTGAGACGGTGTATCGATTTTGTTCCTATCCAAACTATAAATTACAAACCCATTAGCAGAATGTGAAATTCTGGGTTACGGTAGCTTACAGTAACCTCAATCTTCCTTTCAGGACGCGCAGGAGAACATGGGCGCGGCGTTCGAGCGAGTGGAGAGGATCGAGCAGCCGAAGGAGGACGAGGCGAGCAATGTGCTGCAGAGGTGGGGCACTTTGTCGTCCGACTCTCTCATTTGGCAGTGCTCTCTCGTCGGTTAGATGGTAGAACGCATTTCATTAGTGCTAATTCATCTATTGGCTAGTCACTTATTAGTTGTCTGCTGCAGTTTTTTTTATTTTATAAAATGGTGGCACCTACCCAGCGATTGACCTGCCTGCCTGGGTATTCGTGATGGAGGTGAAACTGAAAAGTGAATTGTGCTGGATACATTTTTTTGGGAATTGTGAAGTTGCTACAAAATAAATAATAATATAATTCTTTTTAATATAATTCTAAGTAAATAATGAGTTTGAAATCTTGCGCCATCTAAACATTATGAAGGCTGAATTCCTCAACGACTTTGTGAACGAATTACTAGAACTGATTTCCATTCGGCGTTTAATATTTGGTCAGAAACCTCGCTCTCCCTGCTTTTGTGGTAAAAATACAAAAGTGACTAGTTGGAAGCAAGTTTCTTGAATTTATGATAATATTGTACGTGGGACTGTCTTAGATAAGTAGGAGAATGCCCGTCGACAGAACAATTATTGAATCCACTTACCGTGCTATCAGGATCTCGATCACTCCCGGCCCGCGCCTCTTCCTCTCGCCCACGAAGGCAGGCATGGCGCCGCTCCAGAAGAGAAAGGTATACGGTAGGAGGGAGGAATGGAGATTGATTGAAGGATTACGGTAGCATAGATCTTGAACAGGGAATCATTACCGTAAGTGAAAATGTAGAGGTCTGATGCGACGTTTAGGAGCCCCTCACGAGACGATAGAGATAGAGAGAAAGGGCGGGAGAAAGGGTTTTCTAAGCGTCCCATCGCTGATCTTAGCTGTCCGCCGTTTTCCTTGAGGAACTTCAAGGTGGCGGATACCCGTTCAGTTTTTGACATTTTCCAAAAAAGTCAGAGGTGACCCGTTAGTTTTGTGACAAAATCATTGAAAATATCCTAAAATAGGGGGTGACCCGTATAACTGAAGCAAATTTCTGTCCCGGAGACCCGTGTTGTTGGGACTAAAAAATTCCAAGGAGCTCCCTGGGCCACGTATGTCGCTGATGTAGGAATACAGTATCTATCACACCCTGATTATCGATCATCCCTCCAGGAACCATTCGCGTCCCCGTTCAAGTCGTCGTCCGCGATGCGACTCGTCTTCAACGAGAAGGAGAACATACCGCCCGGCACGAAACTGACCAAGTGAGTGGGGGTTTCATGGGGGGAGTGCATAAGAGGTGTTTTGACGTCAATATGAGGCCGTTTGTGTAAGAATCAAGCAGATCCGGAGGAATCTGGCACAGCTCAAAATTGTCGATTCTCTGAAACTCCGGGTTTTGGGGTTCTCGAGGGTGCTGATGACGATGGACATAGTCATTTTCCATATTGAGCCTCCGTTGGCTCCAGATGACGTCACGTCGAAAACGGCTTTTGTGAAATTTCTCCGTTCACGAATTCGATAAAAATAAGGGAAAATGTTTTCTAGGGTAGAATTTAATGCTGATCACGCCTGTCTACTTTATTTTTCTTAATTTTTTTCTATAATTGTTACAAATGTAACTGTTGACTGAATCATTTCCGCGCTTAGCAACAAGCATAGATCGGTCCGGAATGACGTCAGGATTCCATAGTCAAATTTTGAACAAATTCTATAATGGGATCTCCGAGAAAATTAACTTATAGTGTAGTTAACTTGTAAGTAAATTTGGGCATCCTTCGCTTTGTTGACGTCATTCCTTGATCTACCCGAGTCTCCTCCAATTGATCTCTTCCCTTCTCTGTATGCCTACCTGCTCCCTCTCGTTTCCCTATGCTCTCTCTCCTCTCTCGAGATAGAGACTCGGGTAGATCAAAGAAAGTCGATAATCAAGGGAAAGATGGCCAGATTTACTTACAAGTCAGCTACACTATAAGTTAATTTTCTCGGAGATCCCATGATAGAATTTGTTCAAAATTTGACTATGGAATTCTGATGTCATTCCGGTCCGATCTATGTTTGTTGCTAAGCGCGGAAATGACTCAGTCAAAAGTTACATTTTTAACAATTAAACAAAAAAATTATGAAAAATTAAGTAAACAGGCGTGATCAGCATTAAATTCTACACTAGAAAACATTTTCCCTTATTTTTAGCGAATTCGTGAACGGAGAAATTTCACAAAAGCCGTTTTCGACGTGACGTCATCTGGAGCCAACGGAGGCTCGATATGGAAAATGTGTGTGCCCATCGTCATCAGCATCCTCGAGAACCCCAAAACCCGGAGTTTCAGAGAATCGACAATTTTGAGCTGTGCCAACACCTGCTCGATTCTTACGCAAACGGCCTCATATATTGCATGTGGCTATGAACGTCACGAAAAATTAGGAAAATGATTGATTGTGAGCTGGAAACTGAACAAGTGAAGACGGGGTTTCAGAGTTAGTTTGGGTGCACGGATTTTGCTCGGTGTGCAATAAGAGCCGGCGGAGAATTTCGAATTTCAAATTTTGTGAATTTCAAAATATGAAAGCGGGTTTCAGGGAGAGTATGAGCGCCAAGGAGGTGACTGTGATTCGATTATTAGAGACTGTCTGCTGTGCAAAAGCAACAAAATTGCGAATGTCCAAGAATGGACTTGGTTTCAGTGGCTTTATGAAGTTCAGCAACCTTAGCGGGGCCAATTATTGCATTTAGGGCACTGGGAAATTGCAAACTAAATAAAAGCAATCGAAATGGTAAGCGTGGGTACCGAAGTATGTGGAAAGTGGATGTTCTATAATTTTACATTGGAACTAGTGAGAAAGGCTTTTCGGCACTTATGGAGTTCTCCGGAAGAATGGTTAAGTTTCACTCATTCTTGAAATGAGATGATTCTATTCTAGACTAGACTCTCTTCCGGAGAACTCCACAAGTACCGGCTTTTCGAGCTTGACCCATGTCAGATGTACTGGGTTTCAAGGGGAGAATGAGTGCGAAGAAGATGCTCGATATGCAATGCGAACGAGTGGTGTACCAAAAATCGTAAACGTCGTAAACGCACAAAACGAAAGTTACGAAGTTGAACGATTCTAGATGAAAGACTAAAAGTTACTTTGTTATCTTGATCGATAGCGATAGATCGTTACTGTTCTTTTTCCTCAAAACTTTCCTCTTGCATCTCTGTTTCAAAATACATTGGTGGGATTTAGATAGTTTGATCAATTCAGGGAGTTTTTGCCCAACTAACAATATTTTCTTCTGGTGTCATATTTTTCATCTTTCTCTTCTTTCCGCGATAGGTCACTGCGGTTCCTTTCTTGCGAGTCGCTCCCGCATCTCTTTGTGAATCATCATTGACTGATTCGCATCTCCAACTTTTATTTGTAGCTTTCTGTCCTATTGGGCGCGGGTTTCAGGATCGGTTCATAGCGTTCATGTCTATTACATCGCGATACATGCTATATTCTCAATACCAATACTTCTCTGATCGCTCCTTCGTTAACTTACCCTGAATTGTGAGCACGGGTTTCACAATAGATCCATAAGCGAGTATGAGAAGATTGATTCGATCAACCCAAGGCATACAGTCTAGCCAAAATTATTATTTATCTGCGTTCTCGTCCTTCTCGGTAGGTCACGGCTGTTCCTTTCTCTCGCGAATTCATCCCGCATTCCCTTGTGATTCATCGATGACGGAGTCTCCTTTTCACCCTCCCTTTCTTCTCACCACAATCTTCTCAATCAGTGTCTCTCTCGTTTTTGCATGCTCTATCACACGATCTGACTGGCAAGATAGCACGTGGAATGAAGAGAGCAAGACACCTCTCTCCTCCCCTCCCTTCCCACATCCTCCTTATCAACTGATAAGGCGCTCTAGTGTGTTGAAAGACGACGTCGTGAAGCGTCTTCGCAGTTTTGGACATTTTCGTTTGCGGCCGAGCTGTGTTTGAGCGAGACTTAGTCATCTGTTGTTGATAAAGCTCGTGAATCTTTCCCAATGATGTGACGTGACGCTATCGTATCCATTCCGTGCGGTCTATCACTGTGCATCTCTGTTTCACTATTGATTAATCACCTTCCGTGATTAGGATAATATGATCGGTCCAGAGCTTTCAGTCTAAGCGTAATTATTATTTATATGCGTTCTCTTTCTTCTCGGTAGGCCGTTCCTTTCGTTCTGTGCACGTATCTACTGTACCGTAGGGCTAGTAAATAGGGGAGAGGTGGTAGGTCATCGTTATCCTCCTTTGTTCTACTTTGCCTCCTTCGCGCCTCAATTTCGCACCCCAGACACACTTCAAAGTACGCATTCTATCGCTATCTTTGGTCGGTGACAGAATGTATGGAAGGCAGAGAGACCATTCCACGTACCAAGGGTCGGGCCACGGCCCATTTGAGCGTGCAATGGGGGGAACGGCTCCCTCATTTCACGACGCTCTTTTGCGGTCAGAGAAGTGAGAGAGCATAGGAAAGTGAGAGAACCAGACCACAGCCCAATGGGGGATACCGATGCAGGGGGAGGAAGGGGCGATTATGGGAGGGGATAGGGCAGTTGGGAACGACGTTGTTTGTGAGAGCGGATGAGTGGATGAGTAGAGAACTTGCAGTGCGAGTTATCCCCGGTAGAGTCTGGTTTTGGAGAGAGAGTAAGGGTCGAGATTTTGCGCAGTGTGCGATTTTGGTGTCGTTCCCGAGAAATCTAAACGATAAATAGTAATTGCACTAGCCGGGTTCGTGCTACGCAATTTGAATATGATTCGGATAGTTTCCGCGTTGTTGATTAGTAGCTCTTATATCGTCTAATCATTTTTTTTAAAATCTTCTATAATGTAGTTCGCCAGTAAGCGGGTACATTTTCACCCGTCGATTTTCCGCTGCCAAGAATATCTAAGTTCTGAATGTGGATGTGTTCTTCTTCGTAACGCGGCTGCTGTGGAAACTAACCAGCATAATTTTCAACATGATGAAATCATGATATAACAAAATGAATCATCCGCTGCGGTTATTCTAGTCAAAATTACGGTTGGAGGGATTGAAATAATGGATAAATGAACAGAGGTATCGCCAGTTAGATTCTGGCTGTGAAAGGATGCTATGTTTCGGTATCTTGCACATCCATTAATCGCTGATTTGTTGGGATTGGAAAAAATAAACTGTACTGAACGGGAGACTAGCAAGCAGGTGCGCGGGTGATGAAACGGGGGCGAAATTGTAGGGTAGCAGCCATCTGCCGCACTCGGGTCGGACAAAGGCTTTGTGTGATCTGTGAAACCTGCCAATTTGTAGTTTCATGGTATTTGCATCTACTGAGATCTTTTGGATGCTTCAATAGTCTCTCGACTCGCGTCCTCAAATTATCCGATTTAAGAAATACTGACAATAGCCACTTTGATGTTTCTATACATCCTTATCCTTCTGGAAAAGGAACCTTGATAATTCGGTCATCCTTTGCTATTCTATCGAACAATATCCCCTCACGGCCCCAAAGTAGGTGGACTTGCTTTCTCTCGCTCGGCCCAAACTCCCTCCTTCTAACTCGCATTGTAAGTATGGTGGTGGAGAGTGGATGGATCGGGAGGGGATGAGAGGGGGAGAAGAGGAGGAGGAGGGAGGAGGAAGGGGTGAAATGATGATCGAAGGTCGAGGAGCATCCCATTCAACTCTGTTGCCCCCCTCCTCCTTCTCCCTCCTTCCATCCACCTCCTCCTTCTCACCTCCATGTGTGGATTGGCACGATAACATGACATCATTCTTATGGGTAGTTGATCCTTTGGACTGTTTAGCCCCCCACAGCTCCGGTCTCCAAACCACCCCTATGGTCAGCCCTGACTGCTAATGGGGGTAAATGTCCAGTGGCATGGGGGCTAGACCAGTCCATCCATTTAATCGACTCTTTGTTCGAGGGGGAAATGGCTATCTCACAGTCTCACTCCTCCCCCTTTTCCTCCTCTTTCTTTGTACTTCTTTCCCTCCCTCCCCTTCTTCCCACCCCCAGTTTCGCGCGCTAAAAAGAGGCGGGCAGGGAGGTGGGAACCTTGAGATGGGTGAGGTTTTGAGTGAGTGTTCAGTTGAATTTGACGCGCGCGCCCGCACGTTCCCGACTATTTCCTCATGCTAAGCAGTTCCCTCCACTAGAGAAGTTGCTAGACTCACACACAATTATCACGGTTGTGCGAGAGAGGCGAGAGAGCGGGGAAGGGGAGGAGAGGAGATGCACTTTGTTTGGGCGCGCGCGCGAGAGAGTC
>LS582976.1:0-12225 GCA_900490775.1 Pristionchus maxplancki | reverse complement strand
AAATCACTTTGAGCCTTAGTGCAGTAGGTGATGACGTCACTTTCGAAATCTGCAAAAATCTTTAGATCGATTCCAATCGATTCGACTATAGGCGCGTTGTATTCCTTGACTAATTTTAAGACTCTTTCACTTAGGGACATTTTTCGATCAAACGTCATCTAACGCTGAAAATCGAGAAAAACGAAAATTTCGTCATATTTAATTATTTCTCACTAATTTCCAGATGCGACGGGAAATTTTTTATTCGCTCTATCGATTCCTTTTACGCTTACTCATTTACTATTTAAAGGAGAAAATTTAATTTTACACCCATCAATATGAACGAGGCCGGAGAATGCACCTGAAAGCGATTTATGGTGTGGTTACTGTAGGTTTGACGATTTTGCCAGTTTCCATTTTCCGGCCCACTTGCCGGTTTTTCCTTAGGAATGGTGTTTTACTAATTAATTGTGTTGTAATCGGCTCACAATAGGTTGCTTTTAATACAACGCATAAAATAAAGACAAATAACAATTTTTTAAAGATATAACCGGCAAGTGGGCCGGAAAATGGGAATTGGCAAAATCGCCAAACCTACAGTAACCACACCATAAATCGCTTTCATGTGCATTCTCCGGCCTCGTTCACATTCATGGGTGTAAAATTAAATTTTCTCCTTTAAGTAGTAAATGGGTAAGCGTAAAAGGAATCTATAGAGCGAATAAAAAATTTCCCGTCGCATCTGGAAATTAGTGAAAAATAATTAAATATGACGAAATTTTCGTTTTTCTCGATTTTCAGCGTTAGATGACATTTGATCTAAAAATGTCCCTAAGTGAAAGAGTCTTAAAATTAGTCAAGGAATACAACGCGCCTATAGTCGAATCGATTGGAATCGATCTAAAGATTTTTGCAGATTTCGAAAGTGACGTCATCACCTACTGCACTAAGGCTCAAAGTGATTTTAAAAATCTGAAATTTTGCCAATCAGCTACCCTCAGCGAGCACTGCATCAAAGAAATATCAAAAAAAAATATCAAAAGAAATGCCCCAATATCAAAGAAATCCATTTTTCCCGAATGCCAAAAATCCAGGGATTAATTCGATTTTCTCAGATAGTCTCTCATAATGCATTGGTCGCACATCACCCATCCATTTCCTAGAATAAGAATAGTATACCTATCCAGCGTGCAGGGCAGATCCACTGACTGTAGCACGACCAGATCGAGGGTGAAGATGCGCGTGACGTAGTCTGGAATATTTATTAATTAATATTTTCATTGGTTCCGAACAGTTATCCTCACTGAATTGCGTGGGGAGGAAAATTTAGTAGAAGTAGAATATGTGCAACTCAAAAGTAATAGGGTGGAAAGGTACGCACCCTGATGTGAGCAGACCTGCTCCAGTCGGTACTCGGTCGGATCCATCGCGAGGACAGGTAGCGAGCGATTGGAGAGCATGTAGTCGATCTGGAGTGGGGGGATTTTGTAAAGATGATGATCGAGACCAAATTAGAAAGGGATGACTCAGTCAAGAGATGTAGTAATTGTGAAACACGAAGCGATTGTATTGTGTTTAGATAGAAGCGGACCGCGAATTAGATGGGAACGGATTTGTTGGCATGTATAGGGTCGGGGAAACACTTAGGGGATGGGTTGCTGCTGCTGATTCTGGTTAGTGTTTTGTTTGAATACCAGGGGGTTGTAGAATCAGTTGGGAACCACCACGTTCACAGTTATGCGATTTGTAAAACAAGAAGCGAATGGTTTATTGACATCGTTTTCTAAGTATAGTATTTTGTTTTTCAGGGGAACAGTTCACGGAATTAGATAGGAACCGATATGCGGGCAAGCATAGTATCTGTGAAACATAAAGTGAGTGGTTTAAAAAGAGGTAGCGAATATTATTTACCCCATTAGCCAGCGGGTTGGTGAGCGTGGGCTGCAGGACCAGCTGCCGTCTGCCGCTGCGGAGGTCGGTGACGAGCTGCGTGTAGCTTCTGAACGGGGATTTTCGAAATTAGCTCTGATTTTCGAAATAGTTTCGAAAATAGCAAACGAACGTCGCCGTGAGCGTGGTAATGACGGTATTGCCCTTGAATCCGGCCGAGTGCAGACAGATTACGATGAGAACAGCCAGCAGGTAGACCAGGGAGGGCAGGCGGGTGAGCTCTGCATTGCAATTCAATCTAATCAGGCGATTATCGCTTGATGGGTCTGCCCGATTCTGCTCTGAATTGGTTATTCGATCGACGTTGTTCAATTTGCCCACATGGTGGCGAGACAGAATCGCGTACGAAGGATACACCAGAAGAAGTAGAACTGGTGAAAGGGTGAATCCTCACCCCGATGCCCCCTCCTGCAGTGCGCGCGCAGCTTGTCGAGTAGTCGGGCAACGAAGGCCAGCGCGATAAGGAGGGCCCAAGTGGCGGGATCGAACACGGCGAACATCTCCAGAGAGGTGGAGCGTTCCAGAGGACGACGGGCTTCGTAGATACCGTACTGCGAGGGTATTGATTTTCGAAAATCGATAGGTGTACTGTAGACGATAGTATCTACTCTAGAGATACTGTACTAAAAGATTCGGTTGATTGATAATCGATATTGTAGAGTATATCGTACTGTATGGGGTATTGTTTTTCGAAAATCGATAAATACGGTAGCTCGATAATGACCCACCGTGCTGAAGTAGAAGGGCACCGAGTACTCGTAGTAGTCCTTGGTGGTCTCATTGACCTTCGTCACTCCGTCGAGAGTCGTCAGAATCGCGCCGCTCTGAATGTCGCTGAAAGTCGGGGCCTCTGCTTGGTGGCTGCAAGTGGAGGCACTGACTCGAGGTTGACGAAGTAATTCGCGTACAGATTCCGGAAAGTGGCCCCGGTTTTGTCGGTGATCATGTTCCACGGCTCGTGGTAGATGCCCTGAGAGGATTGGTTGACAACTAAATAAATAGTTGTTTATTAGAGGAAAATTTACTAATTTTCGAAATTATTCTGACTGAAAAGCGAGATAGCAGGTGGAATCGGCTGAGATATTATCGATTAAAAGGGTTGACCAACCTTGAGCACGTTGTCGTATTTGCCGAAGAAGTTGTAGGGAAAGTACTCGAAAGTGTAGCCGAGTGTGAGGGTGGTGTTGGGCGTGAAGAAGTCGAATTGTTTCATTCTATAAGTGGGCAGCAAAGGTGGAATTAGATAGGCGCGGATTGGCTTTGAGATATAGATACACTGAAACAGGAATGTGGAGGTTAGGTGAAATTCGGATTGACAGAATATACTGACTGTGTCGTGAGACCCCACACTGAAATGATGCAAGTGAAACGCGAGGGAAGCTGGTGGAATGAATTTTAGTTTCACCCTTTGCGCGCCTATCTTTCACGACTCAAGTAGGCCGTATCGCATTACTGTGGAGGAGGAAGAGGTGAAGGGGAATTTCGAGACTGAACCAAGTGCTCCCGTTTGTTTAGTCTATTGCCTATTGGCTAGAAAGGTTGTTTGGGAATTATTTAATTAATTAATAGTATTTGCAGTCTGTCACCGATCGGCGAGTGTCCCGAGCCGGCGTTCTCGACCGGTGCAGCTGCTGCTGCAGCAGGCGCGTCCGCCGCCTCGCCCCGCAAGCTGCAGCTGCGACCACTGCAGCAGACCGCGGCGGATGCGGGAGTTGCAGCAGGCAAGGGTGAGTGAGATACTTGGTCGGCAAGTTAGAATGTGAGATTTCTATTTGGCTGTTTGTATCCTTAGGCTGAATTTGGAGACAGCAAAAGAGGGAAGAGGCTGGTGGATGGGTTTTCGGTTTGTAGTTGAATTCGAAATGTTTCGCTCTTCTCTATCAATAAGTTAAAGCGGATGGGACTGTTGGGTTGAGGTTGAAACTCATGATTCACTTGTTGAATAATTGACATTGCAGGCCGTCGCTCCTCCGTCCGCAACATACTCGACTACTTCCCGAGTTCGACCAATTCCCGACGACAAAGAAGAGGCGATCTTTGATCTCTGATCAATGATCTTTGATCTCTCATTCCTCCTCTTCCTTCCCCACTTCTCTGTATCCATCCTCCCTCAAACTTGCGGTATGAATCAGCAAGCATTGTTCTAATCACTTTTCTAATACATTCGACTCCTCAATACTCTATGCCTTTTCTGCCTTTTCTAATTCCTGTAAATGCTTTTTAATCGTTTCACGTTGTACTAATCAACATGCTTGCGTTTGATCTTTGAACTTCATCGATCGATTACGGTACCATCCACCGTATCCCCACCCCCTGCTAGGAATCGGCGGTTCACTCACTATCGTACGCTCCCCTGATCGATCGATAATTACTTTCCTAATCAATAACCGATCGATTACGGTAGCCGACGGACCGAGTGAGTGTGCCAACCGCCGTTTCCTAAGTGATTCTTCGCCATTCACGCTTCGCCCTACCATTTCCTATGCCTCTATGTTACCGATTTCGTTTGTTCACCTCATCTTTAATCAATATCAGTCCGTATTACCGTAGTCTCAGTGTTGTGATGTAATACTTGTGACGCCCTAGTGAATGCCCTTTTGCTACAGGTGCCTATATATTGACCACACACACTCATATGCCTTCGATTGTTTAACTCATGGTTACTGTAACACACTGTGCCTCCAGCCTAGAATCGATTGATACCATTCCCCACTCGCTGGTTATGTGTACCCAAGCAAATCGCCTCCCCAACTGCTTTTATACGAGAATGATCTGTGCAGTCAGCCCATATCCGCCTTTTATTCGACTGTTGCCAATGCCTTGAGAATCTGTTGATAATAAGTTGCTGATAATGAGAGTTGGAGCAAAACAAGGATCGAAATAGATGAGAGATGGGAAAAAGGGGATGCTTTATCCCAATTATGAGGCTTACGCTTAAGATGCTGCAACGGATAATGAGATCAGAGAATTCTGAGATGCATCTAAGTTCTCTGCTCTCTATATTTGATATAATTATGGCCTATTTCTGCGCTAGCCTGCAGTATTTGCTGGCATTTGTGCGTAATTCGAGTAATACGAAAAAGCTCCTTCTCGAACGTGACTAATGGATGTCAATCAGTCTAATTGGCAAGCTAATCTAGGCGTAGGTGGAACTGTTGTCATTGATATCTCTACTTGTTAAACCTCTCTGTCTCTCTCTCCCTAGTTTTATTCTTTCTACTCAAATCTTGCCTTTTTCACTAATCTCATCAGGGCCAAGCGATCTCCATATTGCGTGCTCGCAATAGGAAGGGAGGTGTGTGAGTTCGACAAGCGTCCCAACGATGGAATGGGGGCAAAACGGTGTGCGAAAGGAAGATGGAGTTCTGTCGTTGCGAGGGTTTACGAGACCGCATATTTTTCTCCCCGACGTTGTGTGCTCACGGAGATGCCACGCTCTTTCGACTTCGCAAATTCTTCGTTCCTTTTGTAACGTAGAAAGACGGTTGACGTGCACAAACCTTTATTACTCTCAACCAGGGGTTTTCTCTGGATTCCATTTCACTGTCAACCTGATTTGTCAAACATCAATCTTGATTCTCTTTGCAGTTATCCTCGAAAGGTGACCAAGTCGATGGGAAAGAAGGTGCAGACCGAGAGGAACAAGCTGAAGCCGTTTGTAAAGTTCGGTTATTAAATATATTTAAATACAATTCTATCCCTTCACTGTCTCCCTTACATTCCTGTTTCTAAATTCCTCCTTTCTTTCTAATATTCTCCGGTTCTTTATATCCCTTCCACGATTCTCCATCCCCGTTATTGTTTCCAGTGATGGGTGACGTTCCCAATGTTGGGCTGGATGCAAGCAGTGGAACCCGCGCAAATCCTAACGTTGGGGAAGGTCACTCATCGCTGATTCTTTCTCTCTGAATGCATCCTTATCTGACTCAGTCTTTTATATATAATCAATAAATATTCTAATCGTCAGGTGGTCGCCTACTCTCATCTCCTTCCCACCCGCTACACGGTCGACGTTTCTTTCGACAAGACGTCGGTTAATAAGGAGGCCCTGAAGGAGCCAAAGAAGAAGAGAAGAGCCCTTCACGAGGCCAAAGCTCGTCTGGAAGAAAAGCACAAGGCTGGCAAGAACAAGTGGTTCTTCTCCAAGCTCCCATTCTAAATACTGTTGTTGATCGTTGTTGATTAATAAAATTGTTGTTGCTTCAGAACACTTCAATCGGGACAAATGCAATGGATGTATCGATTTCTGGGCGACGCGAAGTTGTATGTGATCATCTAGTGGGTGATTCTTTTGGTCAATAGGGCAGGTTGACTGTTTGCTCGGCTCAGTTTGGTGTGGATAGCGATTAGTGTGATATCTAGTTGCACATCATCTATCAATTATGTCAGCTAGGGAAGCACCACATCATGATAGGGAGAGAATGGAGTGCGTTGAATCTAGATATGATCTCTATGGTTCAGAGAGCACACTCTCTCGTTTGATGGGAGAAGGGAGATCCTTGATGTTGTTGTTCTTGGATGAATCGATGGTAGGGGGATTCCAGTGTTTCCAGATTGTCATGGCGGTGAACTGTAGTCGTCCTGTTGTCGATTTATGCCTTCTTATTAATCTATTCTTCCCCTGTCAGTAAAAATAGAAGAAAGGTAAAGGCGGTGAGGGGACAACGACAGTGTTTCTCATGATCTCTCTCATGATCTCTCTAATTTCTCGCCAATGCGGCTTTCTTTCGAGCTGATTATCAGCTTGTGCACGTTTGCACGGTGGATATTCTAGACTGCTGCATCGCGCTGTGAGTTTTTCCTGATTCTCAACATTTTAGAATCTACTGACGTAACTTGCAAATGTTCAATCAAAGATCATCGCTACAGTAATCAGAATCACAGTATTATAATTCATTAATTTCTTTCGTTGCACCATTGTCTCGATTCAATAGGAACCATTTACATCTTAATTCCTTTCCATCCTATTATGTCTTTATGCCTTCACTCTTCTCTCTACATTATTCTCCCTCGGATCATCTCACTTTGCATTTCTCATTCCGAGTATAAGAACTCGTCCCTCCCGGTCCCTCCGCATTCCACACCCTCTCCTTTCTCCCCTCTTCTCCTCTCCTCCGCCTCCTCCTCCATCTCCTCCTCCATCTCCTCCTCCATCCCCTCCTCCATCCCCTCCTCCATCTCCTCCTCCATCTCCTCCTCCATCACCCAGGTACGCTCCCCAGTATCTCCTGGGATCCCTGGATGTACTTTGGGGTCAACTTTGATTATCCCGGGTATGCGGGTACGGTGGTTATGGTACGGTAGATTAGCGGGTACGGTAGATTAGCAAATCGCATAGTTTTCGATACAGTGTCTAGACGAAATTGAGAAGGCTGTCCTCGAGAATGGGGAATGGTCGTTTCGGTGCAAAATGTGTAATTCTCGACTCTGCTCTTTCATTGAACACGCTCGCGTAGACCATTCCTCGTTCTCGAGGAGAGTGAGAATGAGAGGGAGTCCATCTCAATCAATTTCGTCTAGACGATTTGTCTCCTGAGTACTGTACCTGTACTTGACTTAATCGTAGGGTGCCGCCAGTCTCCGCTAACTTAGATACCGTTTGTTACACGCCTTTTCAATTTTAACAAGGGAGACCTTCCGAAAACATCCGTTTACATGGGAAAATCCACGTCTCCTCGTCCAGGGTAGTGCATCAGTTACAAGGGAACTAGGGTTCCCCCCAGTTGGGCCATTCCGCCTAGTCAGGCTTTTGCTGACCGGCCGAAACGCCCAGTTGAGCGTCACAAGGAAGGCGCAGGCGCAATTCCTTTGTTCGCGCCTGGCAGGCTTTTATTATGCATTTTCTGTGAAACATATTTGGAAATCGATGAAAACTCTGATAATTTTCGATCATTCTCGACTGAGTCGACCAGTGAATCCAAAGTGGAGAGGCAGAATGATAGGGTTGGACGCCTATGGGCGCCTGAGAGGAATCCTTTGTTCGCAGACAGGCGAGATAGGCTTTATTCATTGTGAACAATAATGAGATGGGCGGCCTAGCGCGGCCCAACTCAGGAACCCTAAAGGTGGGCCTCCATGAATCATATATTTGATATCACAAGTCGAAAGGGACCCCATTGGGGAGTCCAAAACAGCTTTCAAAACATTGGGGATAGGTTTCCTAAGGACCGAAAACAGATTTTTAAAATACGCCTATTTTGTGTGGTAAAATCCTTTTCTCCTCGCCCTCAGCCATGATCCAGTTAGTCAAGTTACAAACACAAGCATGTCTCCCTTGGCGCAGCCGGTAAGAGGCTAGCGCTCCATTTTGAAGATTACTGGTTCGAATCCTTTTGCAAGGGGAATGTTTTGCCGTATTTTTCTAACGCTCCCTGTCTATTTCTGTGTCTGAATAGCTTTATATTAAACGGTCAATAAGTTTTGCAAAAGCAGAGTGATCAGTTTTGCATGGGGCGAGAGATGAGGTTTTACAACTACCAAGATTGAGTAAATTCATAAAAAACGGAGCATTCAGACACAGAAATAGACAGGGAGCGTTAGAAAAGTACGGCAAAACATTCCCCTTGCAAAAGGATTCGAACCAGTAGCCTTCAAAATGGAACGCTAGCCTCTTACCAGCTGCGCCAAGGGAGACATGCTTGTGTGTTTCTCTAACTGGATCATGGCTGAGGGCGAGGCGAAAAGGATTTTACCACACAAAATTGGCGTATTTTCATAATCGATTTTCGGTCCTTAGGAAACCTATCCCCAATGTTTTGAAAGCTGTTTTGGACTCCCCAATGGGGTCCCTTTCGACTTGTGATATCAAATATATGATTCATGGAGGCCCACCTTTAGGGTTCCTGAGTTGGGCCGCGCTAGGCCGCCCATCTCATTATTGTTCACAATGAATAAAGCCTATCTCTCCTGTCTGCGAACAAAGGATTCCTCTCAGGCGCCCATAGGCGCCCAACCCTATCATTCTGCCTCTCCACTTTGGATTCACTGGTCGACTCAGTCGAGAATGATCGAAAATTATCAGAGTTTTCATCGATTTCCAAATATGTTTCACAGAAAATGCATAATAAAAGCCTGCCAGGCGCGAACAAAGGAATTGCGCCTGCCAGGCGTTCTTCCTTTTGACGCCCAACTGGGCGTTTCGGCCGGTCAGCAAAAGCCTGACTAGGCGGAATGGCCCAACTGGGGGAACCCTAGTTCCCTTGCAACTGATGCACTACCCAGGACGAGGAGACGTGGATTTTCCCATGTAAACGGATGTTTTCGGAAGGATGATTCATGGAGGCCCACTTATGGGGTCCCCTTGTTAGTGAGCTCCTTCCATATGTCTCCCTTGGCGCATCCGGTAGCGCGCTTGATTAGCATTTTGAAAGTTGCGGGTTCGATACCTTTTGCATCTTTTGCTGCATGGTTTCGGGAGATCTACCCACTTAGGGTGTTCCCATGTTACCCACCATTCTTGTTTTTGGTCCTCACACTGGAAAAAATGATACTCCGCGAGGGGGAGCGTCGAGCTGTTCTTCGCTTCCCACCTTCCTCCTTCATCCAACGCCCACTCTCTGCAATCTGCCCAGATAAGTATTTTCTCTTATTTGCTCAAATTTGCTCAAAAAAACATTGTTTTTATTCGGTTGGTTCAGCAGCAAATTACCAAATAGTAACCCAGAAGAAGGACTGATCACCCTTCTTATGGATTGCTTGATTTTGAATGATTGATTGGTTGTATAATTATAGCAACGTATTTGTTCTCTGCAAATTTGTTTAATGTATTCATTATTTAATTGAGGGACGTGGCGAGAGCGTGGGCGACGCTACGAGAAGCGCTCTGGAGCTGCTCGGATGATCGGTGGCATCGCGGGTTTGTCGCCCTGTTTCCCTTCTCAACCAATCATTTCAGTAACGATGGAGATGAGGCAGGGCCGACGACTCATTGAAGACTAAATCATTTTTTCAGCTGTCTTATTATTGCGCACTGACTTACTGCGAGGGTGCGGGTCTGGGCTAGGCCGGGTCTCGTAGTCTTCTCACCCCAAAACCAATCTATTTCAGTCTCGTCGCGCCTTCACGCCCGTCCGCCCACTCTTCTAAAGACGAATCAGAAGCCTGGAGCCACGTCATTGTAGGCAGGTAAGAGATAGGGAATACCTTGATGGGTGTTCAACTAATCCATTTCGTGTCGTCTTCTCGAGTGCCATTCCCTGCCGCCGTCATCGTCCGAGGCTGAGCGAAGGAGTCGGATGAGTCGGGGAGGGGGATAGGGGGAACCATTTATTGTTTGTTTCCTATTTTTTATTTTACAATTTTTCCTCATTTCCTTCATTTTCACTTTTTTTCATTTTAATCTTCATTTTCTTTTTTCTCTCTTCATTTTCATTTTCTTCATTAAAAAAAAATTTTCAAGTGAGCGCGAATGTGAAAAAATGAGCAGAGTGGGGTGAAAATGTGAAAATGAGAAAGTGATTAGTTAAAAAGAGAGAATGTGGTAAAAACGAATTGAGGGAGTGTTGAGAATTTGTTTTTTTTGTTTCATATATTTTATTTTAAAATTGTTTACTAAAATTTCTTCATTTTCTTTTTTAAAAACCTTTTTGGTTTTCGTTTTCTTTTTATTTATAAAATTTAAAAAAATATAAAAAAATAAAAAATATATAAAAAAATAAAAAAATAAAAAATAAATAAAAATAAATAAAAATAAAAAATAAAAAAAATAATAAAAAAATGTGTATTTTAAATTATTTTAAATCTTTTCATTTCTTTTTCTCTTCATTAAAAAATTTATTCGAGTGAGTGCGAGTGAGGAATGTAAAATGGGATAGGTGGAACGAGTGAAATTGCGTTTGAAATTGAGTCTTTTTGGGGTGAAAGTGAGAGCCTAATTTTTCTCCGCTTTTCCTTTCTTGATTTGTAAAAGTGAGAGCCTTTTTTTAAAAATTATTTTTCCTCCCGCTTTTCCCTCTACATTGATTAAATATTTTTCGGGGAAAATGCCGGAATAGGTGCCTGAATCAAAATCTTTCCTCTTTTTCATTTTCGTGTCCCGTTGAAAAAATGAAGTTTGATTTCCGACATTTTTCGCTCGAGATATTTCGTCAACGGAGAGGAGGGGAGAGAGCTGGTCTACTTTATTTTCATTGCATCGTCGTGAGCGTGTGCGTGGAGGGACGAGCCCGAGTCGAACCCGAGGATTTGGTGGAGTCAACGCCAGCAGCCATGGTAGAGTACGGTAGCTATCATAGTACGGTAGTTAACGAAGGGTCATCCTCCTGATTCCAGATGCCGTCTCAACGCGAAGAGATCTTCAACGAGAAGGAGGAGCGCCTGGTACGGTAGAGAATCCATCAGAATACGGTAGTTAGCAGTAAGTCATCTTTCTGATTCCAGACGCCTTCTCGCCATGAAGTGCTTCAACAAGCTGTGAATAGGAGTGATGGTACGGTAGAGTACGGTAGTCGACGGAGTACGGTGGTTAGCGGTTGATCATTCTCCTGATTCCAGGAAAGAACGTCAACGAAGAATAGGAAGAAAAGCGCCTGCAGTGAAGGTATGGTAGACTACGGTAGTCATCTCAGTACGGCAATGATTGGATCGGGATTGCAGATGTCGTCTACTCGTCTACTTCATGGGTGCTGATGGTCTACTCGTCGACAACGTTGGAAGATGCGGATGAAACAAGGTAGTGTAGATTGGCAATAGTGTCAACCTAGCAGTTAGGCATGTAGGAAGGGGTAGAACGCGCCTGTGTCGAGTGGAAAATTGAAAATATTAGTATGACAAGAGTACGGTAGTACCGCTATCGTGATACGATAGCTCCCCCGATACAGTAACCCGGTGGCTGGGTTACGGTAGCGGTGGAGCTACCGAATCCTGCTACCGGGTTACGGTAGCGGTGTAGCTACCGTATCCTGCTACCGGGTTACGGTAGCGGTGTAGCTACCGTATCCTGCTACCGGGTTACGGTAGCGGTGTAGCTACCGTATCCTGCTACCGGGTTACTGTAGCGGTGTAGCTACCGTATCCTGCTACCTGGTTACGGTAGCGGTGTAGCTACCGAATCCTGCTACCGGGTTACGGTAGCGGTGTAGCTACCGTATCCCATTACAAGGTTACGGTAGCGGTGTAGCTACCGTATCCTGCTACCGGGTTACTGTAGCGGTGGAGCTACCGAATCCTGCTACCGGGTTACGGTAGCGGTGTAGCTACCGTATCCCATTACCGGGCTACGGTAGCGATGTAGCTACCGTATCCCATTGCCAGCGGTGTAGCTACCGTATCCCATTGCCGGGTTACGGTAGCGGTGTG
>LS555381.1:25687-43188 GCA_900490775.1 Pristionchus maxplancki | reverse complement strand
TTCTTTCCTCGATTATGAATCGCCGAATTTTATAATAGATGACAAATATACAATTAGTCAAAACAGAAGGCAAAAATGCTGAAGAGGAAAAGCCGCGAACGCGAGCCGCGACGTTCCCATTTTTGAAAAAATTACTGTATTTTTACGCGCGCGTTCAATTTTTGGAAAAATGCCAGTTTCTCCCATGATCATTCCGTGAAGGAACGACTTCGATAAAAAGAAGAAGGTAAAAATTCGCGATCGCTGTAGAAAGAACAGTTTCGAAAGCGACATAATAAATTATTTATTTTCTTTATATTATGGGAATGTATATACGGGAAAGCTGTCAATGTATTAATCGATAATCTCTATGAAACAAAGAGATTCGGACCAAACATTTTCAAACACGTTATTACATGTTATATAACGAATGACAAAACCGTAAAGTCTGGAATGACCGGGAAATAAAACGAAAGGGCGATGTTTCCTAGCAGCCCGCGAATTTAAATTTTTGAATTTGCGGGCAATTCGACATTCATTAATTGCCTTTTTCTGGCTCTCAAAATTGGAATTACCGGACACCTTTCAACGATAATCTTTCAACGATTGACAACGATTATCGATTTTCGTTGTTTTCTTTGTGCATCGCTGTTGGTTTTGTTTTTTCTACTTCTCAATCGCATTAGCTAATCAAGACAATGGTACTATTAAGTTTCACACGAATGTTGGAGCGTGAGTTTGTTCTAAAGGGGCAATTATGTTTAAAAACGTTAACGTTGCTTTCTGTTCCTCACTATCTTGTCGTTTCTTCCATTATTTTTCTTTAAATGCATGTGTTAATATGAGGTGCACGCATGTATAGTCATCAATATTCTAAATTAGTCTCCGAAACTAGGTTTGAATAGGTTCTAGTTGCTGCTCTGCAAAAGCTTCATTAATTTCCCATTTACAGTAAACCGTTTACTCTATTTTTTATTCATTGTCTTTTTATTCCCGTGTGTTGATTGTTCGGATCTTTGGGGCGGAGCTTTCCCATCCGAGTTTGAGTATATTGAGAGCTTCATAGTGGACAAAAGCTGATGGATCATTACCTTAATTCGTTGCACTGACTACCGCCGACCGGCTGAGAGGATGCGTTCTACGTAGAATGAAGAGAGTGATCCATCAGCTTTTATCGTCTATGAAGGGGGTATAAAAGAGCCCATTTTCCTCTTTCCCTTCATTCTCCCCATTACATCCGCGATGGCACGCACCGCTCCTCGAAGCTCCAAGCAATCCGCGTTTGTCCGTTTTTTCGTTTTTTCCTCTAAAATTTATGTTTCAGATCAACCAAGAAGGTCGTCAAGGGAAAGAAGGGCGCCCGGAATGGAGCCAAGAAGTCGAAAAGAGGGAACTTCTCGACCTACATCTACCGTGTCCTCAAGCAGGTATAGTTTATGTCTCGGGATCCACAAAATCTCATTTCATAATCAGGTCCATCCCGACATGGGAATCTCCTCCAATGCAATGTCGTGCATGAATTCGCTCATGGGCGACATCTTCGATAGACTCGCCAGCGAGGCTGCCCGTCTTGCTAAATTCAGCAAGAAAGCGACCCTTTCGTCTCGTGAAATCCAGACTGCTTCGCGTCTGGTTTTCCCCGGTACGTTCCGTGGGTCAAATCGCCCCTCAAATCAGCGGTCAACCGCTTGCGATGCAATGTGAAATAAGAAATTTAATTCAACGTGTTCTAACCCCATTTATCGCAGGAGAACTGGCCAAGCACGCTGTGTCCGAGGGAACGAAAGCCGTTACCAAGTACAATTCGAACTAATAAGAAGTCGAATCTCATCTACAAGATCTCAAGATTATCCCTTCCCGTGTAATTAGAAATAAACCCCCTTGTTTCCGATTTTGTTTTTGATTTTATGCGATAACACTAGTGTTGATATAGTGATTTGGGACATTTGGACACATTTCGGTTTTTGTTTAATTCGGCTACAGTCTTCTTTGATAGTTTTGTACAGTAAATTTTCAATTACTGTACAAAACTCATCGTGTTTCTGATAAATTATATTCTCTACTTCTGGGGATATACATTGAATGAATTATGGTCAATCTGTCCCGTGGTTATACCTGTTTGTTGCCCTACAACTTCGATCTATCGGGGTTTCATCTCCTTTTCGGGCCATGAAGAAGGGCGTTCTAAGAAGGACACCAAAACATCACTCACCAGGTTGTCTCTTGATTTGACTGCTTTGGACTAGACTCTTTGATTAGGTATATCTGGCGTAATTCACTTCCACGTCGATAATGTGATAGATCTCGACGACAAGGGTCGATTTTCGTCCAAAGTCGAAGTAGGAGGCGTGCCTTGGTGAGTCGTATCATCCAAATGAATCATCATGTCGTCACGCCTCTGTAAAGTAGACTGACAAGGGAATGGTAACTGCTCTCGGTAAAATTATTGAATGAGACCCATTCGGGATGGAAGTGACCCATGTGGACAGCCAATTTCCGTTTTCAAAAAATTCCCATTATTTTTCTAATAAGAGTTATTAAGATAATTAGTTTGTGTGTGATTTCTGCATGCCTCGCCTCATGGGTACTTGTCTTGCTTGCAGAGAGGGGAGAGCATGTCCACCGTGGCGCAGTAGGGAAGCGCCTAGCCTATCATGTTTTGGTGATATGGGGTGCGTCAGTTCGATGCCCCTCGATAGCATTTCATTTTTGCTCACTTTTTTAAAGTTAAAAAGTGGTAATATTTTTTATTTCCATAATGTTTCGTAGAATGTTCTTGATTGCCTGTGTGAGCTCCGTTATTTGTGCCCAACTTTTTGATAATTGCAACCTGCAACAGTTACACGGATAGGCGTCGAGTTAATATCAATGGTTTTCGAAATGGATAAGCATTTGCAAAACTATCAATTTGTGAAATGTGCGAAAAAGTGAGCAAAAATGAAAAGCTATAGAGGGGCATCGAACTGACGCATCCCATATCACCAAAACATGATAGGCTAGGCGCTTCCCTACTGCGCCACGGACGACATGCTCTCTCCTCTCTGCAAGCAAGACAAGTACCCATGAGGCGAAGCATGCAGAAATCACACACAAACTAATTATCTTAATAACTCTAATTAGAAAAATAATGGGAATTTTTTGAAAACGGAAATTGGCAATCCACATGGGTCACTTCCATCCCGAATGGGTCTCATTAAATAATTTTACCGAGAGCAGTTACCATTCCCTTGTGAAAGGCATTGCAGGGCGGTCCATGTGAGCAAGGAAGTGTTGAAGGGCGATCTCTGCCTTATGATCTCCCTCTTCTGTGTCGCGAGTAAATCGACAGCATGGACCATGGAAGTGGATGCGATGTACATCATTCACCATGAAGACGACATGAATATACAGGTACTTATCGCCACAGTCGTCGAATAAGTAGGTTATTCCTCATGATTTTGCAGCAACCGCACACTTTCCAACATAACGCGGCCAATAGAGGCATAGTGCCGGTCCCATGGAGAGCCCTGATGAATGATGGAGTGACTATTTGTATTATTATTCCCTTCGGTTCCATGTCTAGGTAAAAACGCACTTCTTCATTTTGAGGGATTCGTCAGAGACGGTACACTGAAAATCGAAGTTCGCTTCTCGTTCTCCAAAGTGAAGGGAATCAAGTAAGAATTACTTCATCTTGATAAAATTCAGCTCTATTTTTTTATTTTAAAGCATGATATAATGATTAAGATGCAAGCCTCAAGTAGCCACTGAATCGGTACGAGACACGACTTCAGACGCCGCTTCTGTTGAGAAACTCTCCGAGCTCGAGAGTATTCAGGTTAATACTAGTTGGATCTTACTTGGGTAGAAACACTAATTTTGCCTATATCGTTTTACATTAGCCATTGTCTCCAGATGGATTTATCCATTCCGGATGTCCTTCCACCTTACCTCCTTCCTCAACGCGATCTTTCCTTAATCGATCGACGACTCTTCGATCCATTTTTCACCGATCCTCTCGCTTGTTGGAGCCACACTCTGATCAAGGAACTCTTGCCTATGTCAGTTTTACTTCACCGCTATTACGATTTTATTTACAATCAGGTTTCCTGACGGAATTCAGAAGCTCTTGTGAGGTAAATAATTATTATTGCAGTGCGCTCTCTTCATGGAGTAGCGCGAAGAGTGCATCTCGAGTGACGAATGAATGGGATGCAGAGAAAGGATCGACGGCTCTTCGATCACTCAAAATCTTTCCTCATCGTGACGTCATCATCGAATCGCTTCAGAAGGCCGACGTCACAGTCGTGATTGCGCCCACGGGCACGGGAAAGACGATGATGGTGAGGATACTGTAGAGTACGGTGGCACCACAGATACTCTGCTACAGGGGCCTCTTCTACTGGCACTCCTACTACGAGTGAATGCTGAGAAGTGCGAAATCTCGTCGAGGGGACTGACTGTTTCTCCCAGTGGAGACCACGCAGGAAATGCGATCAAACAGTGCGAAAAGGTACGTTTCCCTGAATCTGCAAACTCAAAAACTTCTATATTTTCTCCAATAATTACTAGAGTGAATTCTCAGATGTACATGACATCCCAGTCGGCCTACTGCGAGATCGTCAATTTCTGTAATCCATTCGAGCACATTCCCTGTTCCCTCGCGAAGGAATTTCTTGCAGGGTAAGTTGACTGATTAGTTGTTCATTTGATAGATGGATGAAATATAATTTAGTCATAAATTTGATTGTAGTGGAGTCGAGGGCCCTGCAGAGCACGCCTTCACCACGTATCGAGGAGCATTGGTGGGGTTTGATCTTCATTTATTTGCTGACGTCGACAAATTTTTTTAATAATCAAATTATGATAATTGTGGTGGATAATAACATAATTCAACCCTTTAAGAATGCACTGGAATCGTTCGTCTCTCTCAAATTACTGCAGATCGATGAAGTTCATACGACCAAACCAGAGCTTCTCATGGCGAGTTATCTACTTTCCTTATTTTCGTCAAATTCCTTATTTCTTATCGATTTTGGTGATTTCATGGTTAGTAAGGGATGAATAAGATATTCTTTATTCATTGTATGAGCAAGTATGATTATAGGATACATACAGTTTCAAAAAAAGTTTGAATAATGTAAGAAAGTTGGTCGTGTCGAATTAAACGAGGTTCATGAATGGTGCTCAACCGGGTGAGTTTTTCACGACGCTGAATTTGCGCACCCGGCACTGAAAATTCGAGTTTAGATTCCACCATTTTTTAAAATTTTAATTTCCGAAACCCTTAAAATGCCCACCGTGTACGAGTGATTCTGAGCATCGAAGAGATTGTCGAAGAAGAATCCGCAATCACAAGCGAGTGATATTTGAGCCTGCAAAAGATATTTTGATCAGACAACCTGTGCGGTCTTTTAAAATATGCGAAACGAAGTGCTGACCTCGCGTGCTGTAGTATTGTGGTCATCTCTGATGTGCAAGAAGAAACCACGGAGATCCATGCCCGTTTCCTGATATTAGATCGATATTGAAGGATCGGAAACAGATGTGGTACCAATAACATTTTGCTTTATTATTGATACGTTAAGAAGTGCGTTAAATAAAATAATGCTAACCTGACAATCGGGGCAAGTCAGGGAATTCGCCGTCTTTCTTTTTCCTTCTGCCACTTGCTCGTCTCTGAAGGCATTGCAGAGGGCTGAACCATCGTCATAGTCTCCCGGGTGCTCCTGTTATTGCGTGGTTAGGGATCGAGGTATTTCGAAATGTAGATACTTACCAGTGCATGGGTGAACTTGGGCTGTTGTCCCCTGCATCGTGCCACACGTGCAATCGCCATTTTCTCCGCTCGCACGCTTAGATCGTAGTAGAATTTACGAACTAAATCACTCCTGAAAGAGATCAAGTTGCACTTCCAATTAGTAGAGCTAGTTCAGCTTATCCCCTCCCTCATAGTATTTTAGACCGTATAGATCATGACGGGACAGACTTACAGTAGATTGGGAACGTATTTGCGGACTTCGACCCTCTGATTCTTCAATTGTTTCAGTTGGTTTGGGAGAATATCATCCAGTTCTTTAGTAAGGCAGAGGAGCACAGCGCAAGTTCGACGGGCAAACATTCTCATGCGCCTGTTGGTTATCTGGGCTGACTGCAAAAAAATAAATTAGAAAATCCTTCGAAAATTCACTAGAATCGTCGTTTTCTCGACTTGGTATTTTGTTGTGGACACTCAAATAATGGGGTGTCCCATAAGTCCTGTCACAGTTCTGCTTTTTTTTAAACAAATGATTCTCGCGATCCGTAAGACATAGTCCTACTCTCTCTTTTGCAATAACTTATGAGACCCCTGTGAGCTAATTTATTTTAGTGAAATCTCGTGGTAATATTTCATAGTGATGTCGCAATAAGGCAAAAAGTCGATTTTTGAAGAAAATTTTCAGAAATCTATATTTCACTGGAGGAAAATGATTTAATTTCCCAGTTTCTTCTGGAATAGCATACTGATGTGCACTAGAACTTGCAATAATAAAACTATATATTTGTATAAGGGTTGCTGAGATATGCTCGAAATATGAAATTAATGGTATACAGATTCACATTACGAGCCATTTTTCAAAATAATTCGACTGACTATGATCGAAATGTCCGTATTCAGTCATAAATCTTTAATAGCAATACTTTTGGCGCTTCTGCCGTTGGGGGGGGCGTATGTTGCCTACCACTATAACACTTTTTAATGATAGGTAGGGTATCATGGTGATAGTATGAGAATGGTACTATATTAATCCATAATATCCTATCACCATGATACCCACCCTACCCCCCTATCATTCCTTGTAACTTGTAAAAAGTACAGGGGCCCCCCCAACGGCAGAAGCGCCATACTTTTATTTAATTTTGGCGCATCGCCAACTTTTTTTGGTCATCAAAATAAGCCTAGCAATTAAAATAGTTTAATATTTCGTAATGATGATGAGTTTTAGAAACCGGGAATCATTTTTAAAGTAAAGATATCTCATCAACTAATACGCCTAGTAGGATAAATTTGGTCTATCCTTATAAGATAAAAAGAAAATAATTTTTTCATAAAAAAACGAAAAATCTCATTTTTGGTCATTTTGGTCAAATTGACCCAGATTTGCCAAAGTCCAATAATTTCAATGTGTTAGATTCTGCAATTATTCGTTGACTAGCATTCTACTTATTATGCTATAGCATTAATATATTTGATTGGTAAAGGTTGAGAAAACGGAGCAGTGACAGGACTTATGGGACACCCTAATATTTGGAAGGAATGCGAACCTGTTTACGCAAGTCGAAGATCACAGGAATTGTGAAGTCGCTGATCATGATTGAATCCATCTGCAAATGTGAAATATATTTTCCTGGTTAGCATGCGCAAAAATAACGATAAATACGTTTTTTAATGGGAAAGTGGAGTCGTTTTAATGAAGCCTCTAAATAATTTTTTTGTACTATAATCATGAATAAGAAGTTGAAGTTAGGAAATAAAATTGAAACGAAAAAGGAAATAAAGGAATGAAGTATGAATGAAGTTAGGAAATTTATGAAACGATTGGAACGGGTGAGGCGCTTATATAGACTGTGAATTCGGTTCCTTCCGATCTAGAAGGGGGGGGGGGGGATATGGAAGAGAAAGTGAGAAATACGGAAACGCTTCCGATGTTTTATGATCTGAGAATATGGAAATTAAACCATGTAAGAGCATTGCCAGAGGGTATTACAATATTTTTGAATTCAGAATGATCTAATTATCGATTAAAAAATTAATCTAATGAATGTTTTCAGATTCTCGCACTCGCTCGTCGACTCGTTAAATCGAAGTGCGTGGAGAAACTCCTTCTCACTTCGGCCACTCTCGATCAGAATGAATTGGAAGGACTCAGAAGGTGAAGGGGAAAGCGACGATTATTCTATTTTGTACTGAGAGAGAAAACAAGTTCTGCTCAAAACGACGAAGAGGGGATTGAGAAAAATGTAAGGATTGATTTCTTGCAGTTACTTCGCGGAAAGTGGTCTCACAATGGAAGTCGTCAATCTGTCTGAGGAACTGCTAACGGCCGGAAGTGTTGCCATGAGGTGAACATGTGCTACTCAATTTATCGCTCTAATTTCATTTTAAGTAATTTTGAAATAATTTACATAATTCAGCTGTGCCCGTCTAGAACAGGGCACGAAGCTGGGTGATTTCCATCCCACTCCTTTCTCCATCCAATTGACCGACGATTATGACAATGGAATCTGGCCAAGAGACCGACCTCAGCGCCTCGATCCATTCGGTAGTGAAGAGAGGAAGACGGTGCCTGTGATGAAGGAATTGATGTGAGTGATTGCGGTTGAGTGACGATCGATAACTGACGGTGCTCCATTAACTGCAGGCCGTACCTCAAACAAGCAGTGCATCGAGCGATGGAAAATGCGACGAAAATGTTGGAGGATGGAGCAATGGGAAGTGCAATGCCATCTATTCTGGTGAGAAATTTAGCGAAGTAAAAGATGTTGGGATATGAGTTGAATTCCGACGTTTAGTTTTCAAAAAGGGGAAAAACTATTAATGCGTCAGTTCTCTATTTATTAAAATTAATTTGAAGGTATTGGTGCCTGGGAAGGAGCATGCGGATCGACTGAAATCCGACATCGAAAGCTCTCCTCAATTCACATTCTACAAATACAAGGATACAGATGAGCCCGCTTTTATTCTGAGCAGGTACGGTAGGCTAGGCCGCACCATTTACTTTCGATCTCATGTTCAGACTCAGACTCGGCTGTGGCAGGAAAACAGAGGAGGAAAAATTGGATGATGAGATGGAGGTAAGAGATGTGCAGTGATAGTTTTTCAGTAGCAAAAAGGGTTAATAAACCTGGAAAAATGTGATTTTGGTACTCCTTTTCATCTTCGAGCTCAGCTTTTAAGCCTTGTAGCCAAAAATCAACTTTCAGATATCCTCGCTCTCGAAACTCTCCCTTAGTTCCGGTGATGCGATTGATAAGACAGAGAAGAACAATGAGTTACCCGAAGAGCTGAAAGGACCCTGGGGAGGAAGGAAGGGATCGATTGTAAGTGAAATGAATAGGATTTTTCAGTTTTTTTACTGTAGTAATATCCATATAAGTAGGTGAATCTTTGGCCGAAAAAGTTGATTTTATGATTTTATTATATTTTACAGATATTCTCGACCCCACACGCTACAGAAGGAATGACTATGAAAGACATCGTTTTCGTCATCGATTCGGGAGTGCTTTTTTTCTCATTATTGTCTTCATTTTGATCGATCATTATTTATCTTTATTACATCATTTCGGAACTCAATTCATGGTAGGTGGTTCGAGTGCCCGCTGCGTATTCCTCCTCTGGATTGCGAAGTCTCGTATTCGCATGGATGGACAGGAGAATGATCTACCAGCGAGCAGGCACGCCGTGTTTTTATTTTGAATGTCATGTTTGATTGTTCAGGTCGTTGTGGTCGGACGACGATCCAGGGAGAATACTTCATCTCTGCTTCGGGACAAAAAGTGCGCCAGATGCTGAATACCGACCTCAAGGACACGCTATTCACTAGGAATTTCGATGAGGTATGCGAGAGAGGAGAGTAGTATATTAGTGGATTCATTGAATCGAAGGAAAATGGATAATTCCTGGCAGCTGGCATATATACATGCGAAACAACTCGGATGTTTCGAAGAACTCATATGGAAGCCGAATAAGAATCTGACGGATGTTTTTCGGAAGAGCTTCATGATCAGAGTGAGGCTGTTTTTTTTATTTGTAATTATGGAGAAAAATGTACAGGGTTGCTGGAGAAATGGTTTCACGGAAAATACCAGCCTTCTTCACTCGTATTTCTCGTTTCTTTCTCCCGAACACGCACGATTCCTTGTGATGGGTTAGTTGACCTTGAAATAGTTCAGGAAAGAAAAATTTGATCAATGATTATTTTGTTGCTTATTGAAGGAGTTCGACTCGGTCTGGCTGCGCATGCCATCTGTTATGTGGCCGAATCGATCGTATCCGATAAGGTGAACGACTGTATCAATTGGGTGTATTAATTAAATATTTGGTTTGCAATATGTAAGAAGAGGTAAGACTGCTAGTGAACTACTAATAAGAGAGACTTCCTAAAGACGATGCGGTTAGATGTTTCGGTCCATTGGGTCGTAGACTTCCAAACCCCTATGAGGACTGGATGTATTTTAATAACAATGGAAAATCTTATCTCAGATCTGCCGGCATCTCTCGAAGGTCCCTCAGAATTTCGAGGCTTTTGCAGATGCGATGGCTTTCGATATGTGAGGACTTTTTTTCGCTTTGGATAGTTTCATGTTGTTAGCGAAAATTCGTTATCCTAAGGCTGTCTTCGATCTTGATTCCAATATGAATAAATGAATGAATGAATGTAGTATCTAAAAATCCTCCATTGCAGGTATGTTAACGTGAGTTCTCTCTTGACGTGGAGAGGAAAACAGATTCGTCCCTTCGATTTGGGAGACAGTCTCGCGATGGCCGATATGATGACTACGTGAGCTTCTTGTTTTCGAAAATACAGTGAATTATGAGCTACGGTATTAATATTTAGGTGGATTCGCCACATGTTTCCCACTGCAAATGTGGAGACTGAGCCCGATTTCGATAAGAACGGTGGTCGAATGTCGGAGAGAAAGTGGAAGGAACTAGAAGAGAAAGCGAGCAAAGCAGCGGATGGAGTATTCTGGTCGGGAAGATGGTTCACGGTACGCTTGATGTTACCGTAATTTGACTGACTCTGTTTCCCACAGGGAACTGGTGAAAAGCGAAATCAATCGATCGGAATGAAGGAGCTGCAGAAAATGATGATTCGCGACGATGGTGAGGAGTATTTTAGTTACGAAATGAAGCCAAGCGCATGCCAGAATATCGGGGAAATATTCCAACACTATTGTAGGCCGCGAATCACTCTTAATGACAATCACTCAAATCGTGCGAGCTTGCCAGCGACTCGATCTCATTTTCCATCCAAATGGAATCGCCCAGTATGGAAATTTCCTCTCTCCTCGCTTCAATCGATATCTGAAAGCAAAGGACAACTACAATCTGAATGAGGATGGAAGGGCGCTGTTCAGAGGTTTCTTTCCATTTTATAGTTGACGTGTAAGGAAAAACAAAAATCTCCAAATTTTTAGGTTTTGTGAATTCATTTTTCTTAGTTAATGCTCGATACTTTTCAGCTCTGCTCACGATGAATTCGAACAAGCTCGCAAGTTCGAACTCAAGAAAACATCTATGTTTGTTCTTTTAGCTATTTTACGAGTTTTAATGCAAATACAATTTTACTGGTGCAGTATGCATGTTTTATGTCAATGTTCAAATAGAAAAAGTTTCAGCCTCTACTGGTGAGATCAGCAATATCCCATCCGATAGATTCTCGTTATACCGTAAGCCTGAATGCTTCTTTTAAACATTTTTGAAGTTTGAATTTATTTCTGAATAATCTATTTGTTGGTTCTGTGCAAAGTGTTTAAAAGGAGCCTTTTGATATTGGTTTACAGTGGAATCGCATCGTGCTGAGGCTCATATCTTCCCGGAGCGAAGAGAATGGAAACATCGAGATAATGTATGGTCAATTCTGAATACATGTCTATTGGTTATGGGGAACAAAAAGTGACGTATGATTTAAATTACCATTTCACATACCACTTCACATCAGCATAACTTACTTTTCATCACAGATATCGACTGCGAAATTCGTGCGCTTCTGGGAAGCTTTCACGGCGATACACGGTCAAAATTTCATCGGTAAGCAAACTTGCGAACTGATGAAATTGGTCCCGAAAGATCTGTGTGTTCTCTGCGGTGGTAGTATTGCTTTTTTCAGGCACTCTCGATCCGTTGACTACTCCACAAATCGCCTTCTTCCTCAACGCATTCGGAATGTGAGTGAACGAACAAAGGTTCCCTATCCTTTCGAATGTCAATCGGTTGCTAAGAGCGATTGATCGAGATAACTACAGTGATTCTTCCAGGTTTGAGGAGTATCCAGAAGGAATTCTGCTAAATCTGAATGCCTCTCCGAAAGGACATCTAGACGGAGTCTCCATTCGAATGGTATTCCTTTTCATTTTTTGCATTAAGTCACGAAATTCTTTAATTATAGAATAAATAAAATTAAAACAATATATTTAAGTACCGGAGTATTATTCTCAGGAGGAAGAAGTCAAAAATCGAGTTTGCAAAGTGCGCCAATCATTAAAGAAGTCGACCGAAAGAATTCTCAAGGAGAGAGACGAGGTAAGCAGCTTACCATAAGGATGGTGCCAGATGAATTTCAGTGTTTGTATTGATAGTATCGGAAGATGAAATCCTTGATGGAGTACGCAGTTGCAATTTGTTCAGACCTTCGACAACGTGGCTCATTCGATCATTGCTCTGTGGAAGGGATTGGACGATGGAGTCGAATCGACGATCAAGATTCTTCCCCAATGGGAAGTCGCAGCCACTCTACTCAATCTGGCATTCGGAACATCGAAACGCCCGTGAGGATAAAGAATAATGTAATTATAATCTTGAATATTTTTTGGATGTTGGTCATAGGCTGTTAATTAAATTTGTTCGTGTTGATGTGATTGCTCGATAAAGTTTTCGTAAAAGATGGTGATCTACCCAGGCCCCTCCACCTGAATCATTCGTTCTTTTTTCATTTAACCTTTACAATTGTTAGAACTTTTAATTAACTCCGAATTTTCCAATTATCCCGCGTCGGTACGCAAGCCACTGCAGTAACACTGAATGCCTATCGATGTGCTAGTGCTCTTTCCCTGTTTACAGTACATGGATAACAATATTTAGGGTGATTAAATAGCATAAACGAAGTGTTTATCTTAATAAACGCGAAATTTTTTTGAGATTTCAAAAAAACGAGTAAACCACGTGGAGAACTTATTGATCGGTTTATTAGCTCAAACGACGTCGCTGAGATTGAGCACTTTCTCCAGAAGCAAAGCCTTCGCTTTATCCGAAAGTTCCTTGAAGCCATCGGTCTTCTGAAAAAAACAGGAACATCAGCGTTTTTCGTTAGCATACATTTGAAGAAATATAATTAGAATTTTGAGAAATAAGACTGTGAACACACCCTCAGATCCGATACATCCTTGACTGTTTTGAGTTTGCTGAGACTGTGATCCTGAAATAAGAAAGGACAGTTGTGAGCAATATACATGTGGCAGATTAATTCTTTAATCTGCCACATGTATATTCGATTGAGAAAGACTTGGCATGACTTAAACAGGTAATACTATTAAGCGGTATAATTGAAATCATACCTGAAGCATTACGAGTCTGTACCGGTCGGACAGATTGAGCTTTTTCACATCGTTCACTTTGGTGGAATTGATGAGAAACTGTTCGGCTTGATCGATAACCACCTTTAAAAGATATGTACATCACATGCATCATATATTAGACAATTGAACAATAAATTATGGAAATGGGATATTAAAGTATTCATACGCTCATCTGAAATCGATCTGCAAGATTCAGAATTGCCTCGACGTTTGAGTCTGCAATTACTAATGTTCCAAAGAGAAATAAAAATGTTCGAACCGTTAAGCTTCTCGTGCGAAGGATAGATCAGATTTAGCATTCCGATGAAATTCTATAATAGACAATTGCTGACTAACTTCAACAGTGAAGAATAAACCTTGCGGTCGACATCCTTCAACTCGATCTCCTTCTCATTCTTCTCAGCGAAATCACCATAGAACATTGCACGGAAGACGGGAGAATGAACAGAGAGAATCTATAATCAACAATCTATAATCAGTCTTTATCTATAATTCTTTTTCTCCCCGACTCCTTTGTTGACGTAGATCTTCTCCCCATCAATCACGAATGCAACATCGTGAGAAGGCTCATTCGGATCCGAATAATCGATACGAGGAATTGTTCTAAAGGTATTTTTATATTTATGATCTCCCAGATTTAACCTGATTCCTATTGCGTTAGAGAGTGAATCTAACCTGATTCCTATTGCGTTAGAGAGAGTGAATCGTACTTCGATTATAATTTTGTTGTCCTTAACGAATCCCTGAAATAATTTTCTCTCACTTTAAAAAACGGATTCACTCTAAAAAGACTCATATTTAAAAAAAACCTTTTCCTCGTTCACAACGTCCTCCCATGCACAAAATTCACCACGACCCCAGTTCGTAATTTCATGATTGAACATCTTCATGATTTTCTTCGAAGGACAGCACTTGATAAATTTGAAGATTGCAACAATACCGAATTGTTATTTTCCCCACCGCCAACATTTATCAGACTGAATTCGGCAGCGACATTGACACTCCACATATCCGATTCACTCTTGCGATGATATAGATACACTTCCAAGAACGAGTTCCTACTTCTCTTCACCAATAGTTTCCTACGAAACAAGATTGTACATACATTTGGGGAACACCTCCGTCGATTCAAATTTCGTAAGATTCTCACCACGGCATTCGATACACTTCGAGCACAGGGGAAAATACTCCAGAGGGAGTAAGATCGGAAACGTTATCGACCTCGAGACGAATGAAACCAGAGGAAGATTCGTCTGGAAGAAAAGCCATGATCACAACCAAACATTGCATTTTAAATATTTCCTTCAGAATGAGCAAGGATTTTTAAACTTTTAATAGATACTACAATGACGCTCTATGTCAGTATTAAAAATACTCCATTTGGGTCACACGGCTCACCATTCGAAGCTGAAATCGATTCATTAGATTCGTCTAGTCGAAATTTCTTCTGCACGGGAGCCATACTGCGACGGGTTACTGCAAAGTTTAGTCGTCAGTCTGAGATATCCAATAGTGAACGCTATCCGTGTTATGCCAGTGGTGAATGATACAGTGAAATTCATATAGCATTGGCATTGACAAAAATAAAAAGCAATAATCTAGAATCGTTTAAATTTCGTTTCAGGAATTTGTAGATATCGATATCGAGATTAACGCTGTCAGAAAAGAATAGGAATTACAAAGGATTCGCAAAGGATTTTATCTAGATTGATCAACACAACAGATAAGAAAGAGGAATGCTATAGCATTATAATGAATGTGAAATAAACAGAAACCGTGAATACTCAGGTAGAATTGTGGATTTAAAGCAAAGAAAAAGAGCTAATAGAGGTAAAATAAATCATCATCGGAGTCGTTAGAAGAGAGGTCCCTGGCTGCTCTTCACTTCTCTTTCCTTCTCTTCTTCTTCCCATTTATCGTGCATAATAAGCTTTCTCTTGAGTTCTCTTTTGATCTCATCGGTCAAACAATCGTACGCGTCTGATAACATAAACTCCTTGGTCTTGTCCGATGTTCCTAGATTTCCCAAATATTGATGTGCAATCCCCAGATCTTACAAGCCGAAGAATCGTCCATTATTTATCGATGTAATGTAACAAATCTAAAGAGGACAACAATCCGGAAATATTTTCTTATCTGCTATACAATTAGTAATATATATATAAATTGTTCCACTCGTCTCACTCCGGAATCAGGTCGAAGACCCTCTCCAACAGTGCCATTTTCGTCGCCTCCGAGAGATCCTTATACTCCGATGAATTCTGAGAATGATAATAGAGTCAATAGCTTGTTTGTCAATGATAATGTCTTATCACAATCTCAAACTACACTTTATGTTCTAAATACGTTTTCCAACCTTGATTCCCTTCACTTCGCTCAGTGTTTGCAGCTTATTGAGGCAGTGGTCCTGCAAATTTGAACCTTTTTTTTAAATCAGCAGTCAAAATGAAAATTTCATAAATTTCTCCAATTACTAACCTGCAGATTGATGAGTCTGTACTGGTCGGAGAGAAGCAGTTTAGGCGCGAGTTTCGGTACCGATGAACAAATGAGATGATCCTCCGCGAGGTCGAAAAGGTGCTGAAAAGGCAGTTAAGTTCACAAGCAGAATTCAATTCATTTCATAATTGAGGAAAATTTCTCATTCCAATTTGTATGTGGCCCTATAGATAAAATCATCGTCAATAAACAGCAGAATGAATTCACAAACTTCGATCTGGAAGCGATCGCCGAGCTTGAGAAGGAAATGGACATTATCGTCTAGGAGTTCTGTATTATTTCGAGAATGCTTTTAAAAAATACCTGTGATCTTGCGAAAAGATGGATAGATCACACGGAGCATTTCGAGAAATTCCTCAAATAAATTTCAAAATCAGACATAAATAAATGGGCAATAAATACCTGTCTATCAATATCTTTCATCTCAATCTCCTTCTTGTCTTTTTCAGCGAAATTTCCGTAGAACATCGCATGAAACACCGGAGAATGCATGCACAGAATCTATTCCTATGTTGTAAAAAATACGTTTCAATGCAAATTACCTGCTTGCTAGCGTAAATCTTTTCTCCATCGATCACCAACGCAACATCGTGTCGAGGCTCATTCGGATCCGTGAAATCGATACTAGGACGAGACCTACAAATTATTATTTACAAAATAAGATAAAAAAATGTGCCCTCTCTTACCTAATGCCTCTAATGTCTACAATGGTGAAGTGAATCTCGACCGTAATTGAGTTGTTTTTGATAAATTCCTGAAGCATCTTTCTTAACTCATTTTTCCAATATAGTAAAGTGATCAGACTTACGTTCTTCACATTAATTAATTCATCCCAGTCCATGAGCCTGCCACCCCAGCTACAATTCTCATGATTAAACGTGAATAAATCCTAAAAAAAATTCCATAACTCATCAACATCTCTATCAGAAAAAAATCACCTTTTCACCGATCTTATCTTTCTTTCTATCAGAATTGACGAGGATATGGTCGGAATTTACATCGATACTCCACATCATTGACTTATTTTTCATACTGAAGAGATAAACGTCTCTACGTCGTGACCCCGTTAACCATCTCCTTGCAAACATTTGCACGCCTAAAATGAATGATTATGTAGGCTGAGAAATTCTTGACCGAGTCCGTGTGATGACGCTTGGTACTCCACTAACCAGGGTACTCCTCCCACTTCGACTTCTGGCGAGAATTTGCCTCCGAAAGTGAGCAACGAGACATCATCGACCTCGAATCGAATAACTCCCGAGGAAGAACGATCTGGAGTGGAATGAAACGCACTTTAACGATATTTATCTCTGAATTTAGCAAATATTACCTGCAGATACATCGGAGTCACGCTTGGAGAGACCTGCCATTGCGTGGTCGATTCTGAAAAGGGAAAATGCATTCAATACTCTTTATTATCATCCACTGATGGGCTCCGAAAGGATGAGGGTCGGCGTTTGCGCCTTCCCCGGAGGCCATTTACACCTCCCCGGCACTCCGGTATTTATCTCCTTTTTTACGTGCCCTCCAATTCTCGAAGCCTAAGCCAATCAATTCTCGAATCCTAAACCAATCAATTCTCTAAGCCTAAGCCAATCAATTCTCTAAGCCTAAGCCAATCAATTCTCGAATCCTAAACCAATCAATTCTCTAAGCCTAAGCCAATCAATTCTCTAAGCCTAAGCCAATCAATTCTCTAAGCCTAA
>LS555381.1:0-15782 GCA_900490775.1 Pristionchus maxplancki | reverse complement strand
CCAATCAATTCTCTAAGCCTAAGCCAATCAATTCTCGAATCCTCAACCAATCAATTCTCTAAGCCTAAGCCAATCAATTCTCGAATCCTAAGCCAATCAATTCTCGAATCCTAAACCAATCAATTCTCTAAGCCTAAGCCAATCAATTCTCGAATCCTCAACCAATCAATTCTCGAATCCTAAACCAATCAATTCTCGAATCCTAAACCAATCAATTCTCGAATCCTAAACCAATCAATTCTCGAAGCCTAAGCCAATCAATTCTCGAATCCTAAACCAATCAATTCTCGAAGCCTAAGCCAATCAATTCTCGAAGCCACTGATGGGCTCCGAAAGGGTGAGGGTCGACGTTCGCGCCTTCCCCGGAGGCCATTTACGCCTCCCCGGAGTGAAAACAAAATTCCGATCACGAATCCAGTACCGTACTTTCCTCCCGTTATCGATGCATTCGCTGGTATTTATCTCCTTTTTTACGTGATCCCGGACTCATATCTTCCCAATTTTGCGTATGCCTGCCCTCCTAACCCGACAAAGCCCAGCAGTGTTATCATCTGATAAATCAAGCAAACAATTACAAGATTACGGCAGATGTTTTGCAATATCTATTAGGTATCACATGGGATGAAAACCCGAGAGGAATTCGGTTAAGAAAACACTGCGATTGAACAAGAGTTTATAAGAGCTTTTAAAACAACAAGAACAAGAGAAACGAGCATTGCTTCTGATTGTGGCCAAGAATATAAGAGCAATCAAACGAAAAAGAAAAGTAAGATGAAAAGATTGTCAATCAGTGAGGTTCATAATCTTGTGATAAAGAGAGAATTCGTTGAAACATACTGAGTTCTGAAAGAAATTCGTTGAAACATACTGTTCTGAAAGAATCCCGGACAGTATGGCAGTTTTCCAGTTGTATTACCTTCAGATTCCTTATTTCCTTCGTTTTCTTCAATTGAGCAAGGCAGTGATCCTGAAAAATATATTTCTTAAGTTAGAAAATGCGGAATCACGAAACAATTAATGCTTTTCTAATTCAAGTTTCAGCTGGAATTAGATGACCTGAAGCTCGACGAGACGGTATCGACCTGCGTACATTAGTTTTTCGTCCACGGTGAATCTACCCGAAGGTATGAGATACTGCTCACATTGATTGCTGACCACCTAAAAGATTGGATATATGTGATGAATAAAAGCTAAATATTGTATGCGAGTAAGAAGAACAGCAAACTTAACCATTTTGAACTAGCATGTAAGAGAGAGAGAAGATAGAAGATAGCTGTTAAGTCAATTTTAGGAACAGTTCACACCACGTGCTAAGACAGAAATAAAGGGAATGTTGATTATCACCCACATTCATCTGGAAACGGTCACCCAGCTTGAGAAGAGAGTCGAAGTTGTCGTCTAAAAAAGATATACAATCAGCAAAAGGCAGAATGTTTGAAAAAATTACATGTAATTCTCTTGAATGGTGGATAGATCACTTTTAGAAGTTCGATGAATTCCTGAAAAATGCAAGGAAGACTTTGCAGTTCAACACTGACTCACCTCGCGATCTACATCCTTCAATTCGATTTCACTCTGCCTTTTCTCAATGAATTCACCGTAGAACATTGCTTGGAAAACATGCGAGTGAACAGAGAGGTACTGAGTTAAAATAATTTGCATACTAAGCAAACCACATATTTCTAATTCATCATTTTACACTTTAACCGTTCTACCTGCTTGCCTGCATACACTTTCTCTCCCTCGATCACAAATGCAACATCTTGAGTGGGCTCGTTTGGAACAGAGAAGTCAATTCGATTCAGCGTGCTACAAAAATTAATTTCACTCTTTATAATTTTAAAAGTCAGAATTCGAAAATATTCGGAGAATTGAGCGTAAAATTTATGGTCAGGGCATATCAATGGTGGCTATTATTTTTTTCGAATTTTCTAAAAACAGATTTTTTTAGTATTGTTAAACGACTTCAGAGAACATGAACCTGTATCCCTTAATATTGGATAGAGAAAACTCAATCTGCAGCGTAAGTTTATCATCCTTGATGAAACCCTGTAATCTAATAGTCAGATTGATCATTTAAAGAAAAAAAACCTCATCTTTATCGATCGCAGTTTCCCATTTGATGAAATCCGAGAATCCCCAACTATGTCTTGATTTATTGAACACCGTAGAACACTGAAAAAACACGGCTTTGGGCAGAATGCGATTAAACCTTTGAATATTAATCAGAACGACAGCTGAGACTAACAGTAACAAATAAGTATTTATATACCCCCATGATGAGGAATAAGTTTCAAAGCAAATAAAAATAAAGTACCTTTCTGATGATGGTATTCAAATCATTTTCATGATTGATCATCTGATAGGAAAGTGCGATATCGACACTCGTGAATATGTAATCGCCATCCTTCTTGAACATGTGATAACGGAGGTAATCATCCTTCGCTCTCTTGTACACGCATGTTCTCCTTAAACGAAACGAATGAACCAATCGGAAAATCATAGAGAATTTATTAAATCTCATCCGTTTCTATGCATATGAACAAAAACGTGATATTACGAGACAAGAATAGTCTCCGTACCACTGAATTCCTCCCACTTCGATCGCAGGCGAATACATGTTCATCTTCGAGATGGAATTCTTGTCGACCTCCCATCGAATGACACCGGAGAGAACTCCATCTGAACGAAATGCAAATGATTGATTTGGGAGTTCTTGATTGATTCTGATTCTGATTTTGATTGATTCTAAAGTACACTTTTAACATTTACAAAATTATGACCAAACGATTAAACCAAAATTCTGAGATTCTACGACAACAACGACATCAATTTGTTCAATTTCAACTTCGAAACAATGCCTTTTATAAACCAAAACGGAGAATAAAATGGTTCAATCGATGTTATCGATACTATAATAGACAAACCTTTTGAGGGGTCGCTGGCAGTTGGAGTGACACTGGCCATAACAAAGAGAAAGACAGAAAGGCTTCATGAGCAATTACTTGTTAATTTCAGATTATAATTATTTCAAAAGCCGAAACAGAAATAAATGAGTTTATGAGGGAAGAAATAAGGAGTAAACAAAATAATTGAAGTCATCACAGCACTTAAATCGTGTTCAAGTACGATGTCGGATGAATACCCGAAAGAGTCTGACTTTATGAATTTACTTGCAACAACATTTTTATCGATGACTGAAAAACCAATAATGTACACCACAGCAATTCAACCCTGTGCAAAAGTGAACAATAAGGGGAGAGCCGTTCCGGTAATTAGAAAATGGTTGATCGCGAACTGAGCGCATCGTGGTGTGCCCCTCCTCCTCCCTCTCCCCGCTGTTTCTAACCCGGCGCGACTAGAGCGCATCCTCTGTTTCTAACCCGGCGCGACTAGAGCGCATCCTCAATCGCTCGACGGACAGGGACTTGGGAAATCTCTGGCCTTTTCTTTTTGGACGTATTTCCCCCAGTATTGTACCATCCGAATTGCCGTGACATAGTATAAATCAACATGGAAATCAAAAGTATGCTTCTGAACGTGACCAAAAATTAACGAGTAATCAAACGAAAAATCGAGAATCAAATAGTAATCAATCAGTGAGACTCATCATCTTGTGAAAGAGAGCTAGATAGATCTCGTCCGTGTAATCCTTGTAGTACTCAGTGTTCTGAAAAACATTCAAATATATTATAACGATGCTTGCCGTACCTTCAGATCCTTCACTTCACTAGTCGACTTCAATTGATCAAGGCAATGATCCTGGATTTGATTACTTTAAGCTATCAAATCGAAATTAGCCAGATATGAGATAATATCACCTGAAGGTTAACTAGACGATAACGACCGGCGAGAAGTAAGCAATGAGAAACTGTGAATCTGGGATGAGAACCGGCGATGAGGTACTGCTCGCATCGATTGGTCACCACCTGAAACAGAAACAAAATCAATAGTACTTATAAAAGATAGGAAGAATTAAATATATTGACTCTATTCACTTTTGTAGTTTTACAAATGGCAAAAAAAATATAAAGACATTCATACTGAATTCATTCAGATCTATTTGTGAAAACTCACATTTACTTTGTAGAAGTCACTCAGTTTGAGGAGGAAGAAGATATTCTCATCTGAAGCAAAATATTAAAGCACGTCTGAGAGTCAACAGAGAACCAATCATAATAAACAAAATAAAAATAGTACATGTAATTTTAAAGTATGGTGGGTAGATCACATTCAGCATCTCAATGAATTCCTGAATATATACTATATTTAAAAATTAAAAATATGTTTTTACCATGCGATCGATATCCTTCAATTCAATTTCTTCCTGATTCTTTTCAGCGAATTCACCGTAGAACATTGCATGGAAAACTGGTGAATGAATGGAAAGGAACTGAAAAAAAACTTCTTAACATAACGAATATCAAATTATCTCGAATTGATACCTGCTTGTTAGAATACACCTTCTCTCCTTCAATCACCAAAGTAACATCGTGATTTATCTCCTTACGATCAGTGAAGTCAATACGATGGAGTTTACTGAAAATATTATGTACATTCACTATCCCTAATGTAAAAAATACCTGAATCCGCTGACATTCAACAGTGAGATATCAACTTGCAGAATGAATTTGTTATCTTTGATGAAATTCTGTAATCACGGTGCTGGATAGCATAAAGAATTAATTACAAACCTCATTTTCATTGACCACAATCTCCCATTTGACGAACTTCGAATATCCCGAATAATGAATATTCGTGTCATAGTTCGAGACGCACAAAAAAAATTAGCATTATGCTTTTGTTATGATATGCTTTTTTCACTATTGAGAATGTCTACAAACTGCGCGCATTAGTCAGGGTAGGTCAAAGAAGCAATCGGGTTTCCTCGCGCAGCGCGGGCGCGAAGGCATCTTCTACTTTGACACTACCCTCACCATGTGTCTGGATGGCCTAGTGGTCCAGAGCGCAAGCACTATTTATTTGGTTTGATTCCGGCCGGTGGTCAATGTTTTTGTCCGATTTTTCTGATCGTCTCCATAAACGACCAATGTTTTTGCTCATTTTTTTTTTATTGTTTTAGCTGACAAAAAAATGAGAAACGAAACGTTTAATGCGAATGAATACCGTTTCTTTGATATTCCTCCAATCATCGTTATTATTGATCATCCGGAATTGAAGTTCCGCTTCAACACTCCTGAACGTATAAGGGCCTTCTTTGATGAACACGAAGAATGAGAGATGCTCATCATCAGCGTTTGTATACGCCCCAGCTCTCCTCAAAAGCAGTTATGAAACCAAATAATTATCTTGCTTGTATTTTTCAAAACATTCGACGCAAAAACGCATCCTCAAATCAAAGCTGAAAGAATTATGAAAATATTATTTGAAAAAATGGATTACAATTTGATTTCTTACGGAAAATAAATCACTCACCATGTCATTCGTCCAACTTCGACTTCCTGAGAGAAGATATTCTCCTTCGAGATGGAATCCTTTTCGATCTCCCATCGAATTACTCCAGTCTGATTGGCCATGGTGCCGTTGTATTTCGAATAAAAGGGAGTAATAGAGACATGATTGGCAAATATAGTCTCAGAGTTGTAATAAAATAAAATTTGTGGAAGATTCAACCACTGAGCATCACGAACCACTGCGAAATACGAAATAACTTTTATCAAAAAAAAATAAATGGCCGAGCGACACGACGATTACTAACGAAAACCTAGAGAAGTATACTAGAACAAGGGGCGTCGATAAACAATTATCAATGTAAGATTGTGAGGAAGAGAAACTGACATTGTCTAATTAAAATCAGCGGACTACAGTAACTAGCTACGTTATTCGCCGGGTGGCGTGCTGGTTAAAATATTTTCATTTGCATTTTGCACCGATGGCTTCGCAGATTACTGGAAAACACTCCCATGCAATTCTTCTTCTGCGATAAATGATCGGATAGTGTCGAAAAAAGTGAGACTAAAGCGTTCGAAAAATGCTCGAAATTTCACGAACGCTCGCCGCTGACGCTTTCCTCAAGGATTTAAATGATCTCTGAATGCTGGCCGCTGACGTTTTTTTTTTTGAAAAAGTTGCGATTCCGCCACTTCGTGGCTACATCGCAACTTTTTCGGATCGTTCTTGGCCTCACGAGCCTTTCACAAGCGCATCCTCTCCACATGTGTTCCCGACTTCCCTTTGCTTTTTACTCCCATGAAAAGTAGACTCGTGAGTCTTCGAGCGATACTTTTCCACAAACGCTTCGAAGTCTGTCAAAAGTTTCGGATGCGCATTGGCATCATCCTTGTAAAAGGCTCGTGAGGCCTCGAGCGATCCGAAAAAGTTGCGATTCCGCCACTTCGTGGCTACATCGCAACTTTTTCGGATTGCTCTCGGCTTGCTCTCGGGGATTGAAAAGCTCGGTCTACGGTAGCTTCCTCGCTACCGTAACCCGGTAGCAAGACGGTATTACAGTGGTACGGTAGTGGAATACGGTAGTTTCACCGCTTCCGTAACCCGATAATAGAATACGGTAGTTACACCGCTACCGTAACCCGGCAATGGGATACGGTAGCTACACCGCTACCGTAACCCGGTAAAGGGATACGGTAGCTACACCGCAACCGTAACCCGGTAATGGGATACGGTAGCTCCACCGCTACCGTAACCCGGCATAGGGATACGGTAGTTACACCGCTACCGTAACCCGGTTATGGGATACGGTAGCTTCACCGCTACCGTATCCCATTACCGCGGTAGCTTCACCCGGTTATGGGATACGGTAGCTTCACCGCTACCGTAACCCGGGAATGGGATACGGTAACTACACCGCGTACCGTAACCCGGTAATGGGATACGGTAGCTACAATGGTGGCGGTAGCTACACCGCTACCGTAACCCGGTAGTGGGATACGGTAGCTCCACCGCTACCGTAATCCGGTAGCCGGATACGGTAGCTCCACCGCTACCGTAACCCGGTAATGGGATACGGTAGCTTCACCGCTACCGTAACCCGGTTATGGGATACGGTAGCTTCACTGCTACCGTAACCCGGTAATGGGATACGGTAGCTTCACCGCTACCGTAACCCCGGAATGGGATACGGTAGCTACACCGCGTACCGTAACCCGGTAATGGGATACGGTAGCTACACCGCGTACCGTAACCCGGTAATGGGATACGGTAGCTACACCGCGTACCGTAACCCGGTAATGGGATACGGTAGCTACACGGGTAGCGGTAGCTACACCGCTACCGTAACCCGGTAGTGGGATACGGTAGCTTAACCGCTACCGTAACCCGGTAGCCGGATACGGTAGCTCCACCGCTACCGTAACCCGGTAATGGGATACGGTAGCTTCACTACTACCGTAACCCGGTAATGGGATACGGTAGCTTCACCGCTACCGTAACCCGGTAAAGGAATACGGTAGCTACACCGCTACCGTAACCCGGTAGCAGGATACGGTAGCTCCACCGCTACCGTAACCCGGTAATGGGATACGGTAGCTTCACCGCTACCGTAACCCGGTTATGGGATACGGTAGCTTCACTACTACCGTAACCCGGTAATGGGATACGGTAGCTCCACCGCTACCGTAACCCGGTAATGGGATACGGTAGCTTCACCGCTACCGTAACCCGGTTATGGGATACGGTAGCTTCACTACTACCGTAACCCGGTAATGGGATACGGTAGCTTCACCGCTACCGTAACCCGGTAATGGGATACGGTAGCTACACCGCTACCGTAACCCGGTAGCAGGATACGGTAGCTCCACCGCTACCGTAACCCGGTAATGGGATACAGTATCGGAGCAGCTACCGTATCACGATAGCGGTACTACCGTACTCTTGTCATACTATTATTTTCAATTTTCCACTCGACACAGGCGCATTCTACCCCTTCCTACATGCCTAACTGCTAGGTTGACACTAGTGTCAATCTACACTACCTTGTTTCATCCGCATCCTCCCTCGTTGTCGACGAGTAGACGACATCTTGAAGTAGACGAGTAGACGACATCTGCAATCCCGATCCAATCATCGCCGTACTGAGATGGCTACCGTAGTCTACAATACCTTCACTGCAGGCGCTTTTCTTCCTATTCTTCGTTGACGTTCTTTCCTGGAATCAGGAGAATGATCAACCGCTAACCACCGTACTCCGTCGACTACCGTACTCTACCGTACCATCACTCCTATTCACAGCTTGTTGAAGCACTTCATGGCGAGAAGGCGTCTGGAATCAGAAAGATGACTTACTGCTAACTACCGTATTCTGATGGATTCTCTACCGTACCAGGCGCTCCTCCTTCTCGTTGAAGATCTCTTCGCGTCGAGACGGCATCTGGAATCAGGAGGATGACCCTTCGTTAACTACCGTACTATGATAGCTACCGTACTCTACCATGGCTGCTGGCGTTGACTCCACCAAATCCTCGGGTTCGACTCGGGCTCGTCCCTCCACGCACACGCTCACGACGATGCAACACGACGATGCAAAATAAATTAGACCAGTTCTACTCTCCCCTCCTCTCCGTTGATAAAATATCTCGAGAGAAAAATGCCGGAAATTAAACTTCATTTTTTCAACGGGACACGAAAATGAAAAAAAGAGCAAAGATTTTGATTCAGGCACCTATTCCGACATTTTTCCCGAAAAATATTTAATCAATGGAGAGGGAAAAGCGGGAGGAAAAATAATTTAAAAAAAGGCTCTCACAAATCAAGAAAGGAAAAGCGGAGAAAAATTAGGCTCTCACTTTCACCCCAAAAAGACTCAATTTCAAACTCAATTTCACTCACTTGCTCTTAACGTTCCACCTATCCCATTTTACATTCCTCACTCGCACTCACTCGAATAAATTTTTTTAATGAAGAGAAAAAGAAATGAAAAGATTTAAAATAATTTAAATACACATTTTTAAATATTTTTTTTATTTTTTATTTTTTATTTTTATTTATTTTTATTTATTTTTTATTTATTTATTTATTTTTATATTTTTTATATTTATTTTTTTAAATTTTATAAATAAAAAGAAAAACGAAAACCAATAAGGTTTTTAAAAAAAGAAAACGAAGAAATAAATATTAGTAAAAAATTTAAAATAAAAGATATGAAACAAAAAAAAACAAATTCACAACACTTACTCAATTCGCTTTTACACATTCTCTCATTCTCTCTTTTACACACATTCTCATTCTCATTCTCAACACATTCTCTCTTTTTAACTAATCACTTTCTCATTTTAACATTTTCACCCCACTCTGCTCATTTTTTCACATTCTCTTACTTCTTACGCTCACTCGAATAATTTTTTTTAAATGAAGAAAATGAAAATGAAGAGAGAAAAAGAAAAAAGAAAAATGAAGATTAAAATGAAAAAAAGTGAAAATGAAGAAAATGAGGAAAAAAAATTTGAAATAAAAATAGGAAACAAACAATAAATGGTTCCACTATTCCCCTCCCCACTCATCCGTCTCCTTCGCTCAGCCTCCGACGTCGACGGCGGAACGGTTGCACTCGAGAAGACGAACCGAAATCGATTAGTTGAACACCCATCAAGGTGTTCCCTATCTCTTACCTGCCTACCATGACGTGGGTCCAGGCTTCTCATTCTTCTTCAGAAGAGTGGGCGGATGGGCGGGAAGGCGCGACGAGACTGAAATAGATTGGTTTTGGGGTGAGAAGACTACGAGACCCGGCCTATCCCAGACCCGCCCCCCTCGCAGTAAGTCAGTGCGCAATAATAAGACAGCTGAAAAATGATTTAGTCTTCAATGAGTCGTCGGTCCTGCCTCATCTCGATCGTTACTGAAATGATTGGTTGAGAAGGGAAACAGGGTGACAAACCCGCGGCGTTACCGATCATCCGAGCAGCTCCAGAGCGCTTCTCATAGCGTCGCCCACGCTCTCGCCTCGTCCTTCAATTGAATAATGAATATATTAAAAGAATTTACAGAGCACAAATACACTGCTATAATTATCAATCGATCAATAAATCATTCAAAATCAAGCAACCCATAAGAAGGGTGATCAGTCCTTCTTCTGGGTTACTATTAGGTAATTTGCTGCAGATCCAACCGAATAAAAAGAAAGAAGGAAGTTTGAGGGAAACTTATCTGGGCAGATTGGAGAGAGTGGGCGTTGGATGAAGGAGGAGGAAGGAGGGAAACGAAGAGCAGCTAGAAGCTCCTCCTCGCGGCGTATCATGCAATTGAAACAGGAGTTTTCCAGTGTTAGGACCAAAAATGAGAATGGTGGTTAACAAGGGAACCCCATAAGTGGGTAGACCTCCCGAAACCATGCAGTAAAAGATGCCTCGGGCAAAAGGTATCGAACCTTCAAAATGCTAGTCAAGCGCGCTACCGTAGGTGGAAGGTGGTTCAACAGCCGCAGTTGCCACTCGGCTTTTGCTAGAGCAAAATGGAGTTTACAGCGAAAAAAATTCGGCAAGCTGCGAATATTTTCGGCATTCCAAAAATTTCGGCAGTGCCGATATTGACGAAAGAATACCGCCCCTGCACCGAAAAGACCATTCCCATTCTCGAGGAGAGCCTCCTCATTTTCGTCTAGAAGCTACCGTATCCCATTACCGGGTTACGGTAGCGGTGTAACTACCGTATCCCTATGCCGGGTTACGGTAGCGGTGGAGCTACCGTATCCCATTACCGGGTTACGGTTGCGGTGAAGCTACGGTATCCTATTACCGGGTACGGTAGCAATCAGAGCATACAAATGGGTCGAAACCCCCAATCAAACCGTTACCCTATTTGCGGTACGCTGTCTATTGCATCGTAGTGACACTGTATCGAAACCTATGCCATTTGCTAATCTACCGTAACTACCATAACCACCGTACCCGCAACCCCGGGATAATCAGAGGTGGCCCCAAAGTGTATCCAGGGATCCCAGGAGATACTGGGGAGCGTACCTTGATGATGGAGGAGGAGACGGAGGAGATGGAGGAGGAGGCGGATGGGGAGGCGGAGGAGGAGGAGGAGGTGGAGGAGAGAAGAGGGGAGAAAGGAGAGGGTGTGGAATGCGGAGGGACCGGGAGGGACGAGCTCTTATACCCAGAATGAGCAATGCAAAGTGAGATAATCCGAGGGAGAATAATGTAGAGATAAGGGTGAATGCATAAAGACATAATAGGATGGAAAGGAATTAAGATGTAAATGGTTCCTATTGAATCGAGACAATGGTGCAAGAAAAGAGATTAATGAATTATAATACCGTGATTCTGATTACTGTAGCGATGTTCTTTGATCTCTGTCAAATAAGTATGTAGTACTCATTGTTCAACAAAAAGAGCATACAAATAAGTCATTGGTAGTTTATCGTAGATCGTTTAATTTTTAAATTAAAATAAGATTGTTTTCTCCCATTAGATTGTATTCCCTTGTACTGTGAGATAGCAAAAATGAGTGTACAATTCCCAATGTACAAAGGACGTCAGGGGTAGTGCCATCCTGGTAGAACCACGCAACCCTTGAATCTTACCTAGCCGGTGTCTTAATGAGAGTCACAGTTTAGCATTGAATGCTGATTAGAATGAACACTCACCAAAGTGCTCCTTTTACTTCAACTTCAGGCGAATAATGGCCATCATAGTAGCCCTCCAGATTCGTGATATCGTCCACTTCGTATCGAATGACTCCATCTATAAATATACTCATTTCACCCTTTTTATGTTTATAATCCTAATTTATACGAAATCATGATACAAATTGTGCAATTCCGATTGCAGGACAGGCAACTTTAATATTTAAAAAAAAACCTTGCGGTCTCTCTTTTTCTTCCTTGACCGTCTTGCGAATCTTCTTGGGTGGAGACATTCGGACGCCCAATTACTGATATAGTCAGTTCAAGTTCAACCTGTACAACCAAAAAGCAGATGAATCTTGCAATCAGAGTTTTGATTGCATAGAGTTATTGGATTGGGCTGTCAGACCATTACTCACGATCACAAACTTCAGAACGAAGAATAAAAATTTAGAGAGAGAATAAAACTAGAGAATATTATTTATATAATAATAACAAAAACGAGAATGCTACTGGACAAAATCAGTTAGCATAATGGAAATAGTTGATTATCGCAATAGATCGATTGCTCGATCACACTCGCACAAATCCGAATCGAGAAGCTTCTTGTAGAGTGCTGCTAAGGTATCAGCCGAGAAATCTTTGAAGACGGGCGAATTCGGAAATGGAAAACAAGTTATTTCGATAATGCAGAAGATCGCACGTTACCTTGACATCCTCGAAATCCTTTCTGGTATTGAGTTCAGAGAGACAATGCTCCTGAAAAAAAATTTCATTGAGACTCAAATAACGGAATGTTGCACATATTGAAAAATAACTTTCATATTGACGTTTACATTGAATAACTATCTCACTCACCCGCAGGCCGAACAGGTTATATTGGTCGGCCATTTTCAGCTTATCTATGTTGGAAATGATGACCGAGGTGATAAGAAGATCTTCAGCGCTATCGATCACAAACTTAAAGAAATATTCAAAAAAATTTAATTAAAAGCAATGATGGCTTTGATGGCAAAGGTGGACATGATAATAACAAGGTGTTAACTAGCCTCAATCTGGAATCGATCACCGAGATTGAGCAGATATGCGGCCGATTTAGCTGAACAACACAGTATTACATGAAGGTGACATGATCGACCTCACCTGTGATCTTCTTGCATGAGGGATAGATCACATGGAGCATTTCGAGAAACTCCTTACAAATTAAATTAGTTTATTTACTACAATCATCCTCCCTACATACCTTCCGATTAACATCTTTCAGTTCGATTTCCTTCATATTCTTCTCAGCGAAATTACCATAGAACATCGCTTTGAAAATCGGAGAATGAGCAGCGAGAATCTAAGAAAAGCGACCAGGTCAAAATATAGTCTCAAAAAACAAATAAAAAAACAACCTGTTTGCTGACGTATGTCTTTTCTCCCTCAATAAGCAATGTAATATCATGCAAAGGCTCATCGGGATCAGTGAAATCGACATAAACAACATTCCTGATATATTCATTAATAGACGTTTCTCATTGGTTGATCTATGGGAAACGCTCAAATTGTCAACATATCTGTTTCGCACCTGATTCCCTTCATGTTGGATACCCAGAAACGAATTTCGATAGTGATCTTATCGTCTTTGACAAATCCCTCAAATATAAAGAATCGCATTACAAAAAAAGAAATGGAATGAAGATCTTAGTTTCTTCACCTTTCTCTCATCGATCAAATCAGCCCAGTCCACAAGAGTTCCACCCAAAAAGCCGCTTTTGTCGAATCCGAGAGTGCTTGACTCCTGAATAATGTTACAGCCGAAAGAACTTGAGCAAGCTTTCATTTTTGCCTCAAAGCTCACTTTCAATACGATGTTCTTAGTGAGATTGGAATTGAAAAGAGTAAACTCTGCATGAACATCGATGGACCACGACTTCTCCTGATCATTCGAACCAGCAAGAAAGATATCAAAATAGGAAAGACCATCGTAATCGATGTCCACACTCCTGAAATGTGAATGTCACAATCGAAGATTCTCACAATATCTAACCACTTTCAATTCATAAAAGCTCACCAAGACATTCCTTTCATGTCTAATTCAGGAAACTTTCGAACATCTTCATGGTCATCCAGAGCCGAAATATTGTCGATCTCGAATCGCATCACGCCGTCTGTAATTATTTTCGTCTTGTTTCTAATGTAGACTCAAGGAGTCTAACAAAATGATCTTTTTAAATTCCAAACCAAGTAATAAAAATAACCTGGTGCTCTCATGATTCCTCTTTCTACAGTCTCACAAATCGTATCGGATGGCGACATTCTGAAAATATTCAGACATATGCAGAAGGCTTCAAAATATTCAAAAAGAAACGAAAATACCTGGAATCCACAAAGGCTGATAATTTACAGATATGCACAATGGACAATTCAACCATTATTGACAAACCGCTTAAAAGTCGAGTAGCAATACATTCCGATGGAAACTTTATCAAAATTAACAAGAACATCAACAATGAAGTGATTACGGCAGTAAAAAAAAGAAGTGAAGATCATCGAAGTATCACTCATCATCCTCAAGACGAGACCATCTCTCGAGCAGTGCAACTCTCGTCCTATCTGACATTTCCCTGTACTCGGACGACTTCTGAAATGACAGCTATTCCTATATCCTGCTATTCTCATTATTCTTATGCGTCGTTATGGTTCTGCGACAGGGAAATAGATATAGTAAATATAAAAATTTGACTTTCAGCCTGAAAAAATACCTTGATTTCGTTAATTTCCCGAGGCGACTCGAGTAGCTTGAGGCAGTGATCCTGTAAATACAAATAAAACGAATACTTATACGATTTAGGTTTCAACCAGCCCATTAATATGACAAAGCTATTGCTACCCGCTTTATCGATGTTGCATCACCTGCAGTTTGATGAGTCTGTACTGGTCAGAGAGAAGCAGAGAAGGGGCAAGAGCAGGGTAGTCCGAAGAAATGAGGTGCTCCTCAGCAAGATCGAGAATAAGCTGAAATGTGTACTCGAACAATCAATTTCTGATAGCTCATGAAGACGATGCTCAACTGACAACCGGGAACATACCTTGATTTGATAGAGATCTCCAAGCTTCAGAAAATATGTAACATTATCATCTGTGAAACAAGAATGTTTAGAAAAAATATTTGTTGTTTATCTACATCACCTGTGATTTTACGATCCGATAAAGTTGGGTCGTAAATCACACTGAGCATCTCAAGAAAACCCTAAAAAAGAAAAAAATAGTTTTAAAAAGTTAGAAATTAAATTACCTCTCGATCGATATCCTTCAGTTCAATTTCTTTTCTATTCTTCTCCATGTACTCACCAAAGAAAATGTTCTTGAATACAGGAGAATGAATTGCAAGAATCTAAGTATCACTATCTTTTCAACCACCTTCTTACAAAACAAACCTGCTTGCTTGCGTAAATCTTTTCCCCTTCAATCAGCAAGGCAACATTGTGACGAGGATCATCCGGATCATTGAAATCGATTTGTGCAACAGCCCTGAATATTTATTGCTAGAATTCTAAGAATTATGTCAGTTCCAGAAAGAAGGCGAGCTTGTTTATTCTAGACACAGATAAATTTATTCACAAGATAAACAATATTTATTAAATATATTTAATAATTTGTTGGTATTTTCAACTAACTCGATAATTGCAACGACAGCTGCATATGAGGCCGTTCGTGTAAGGTTCAACAGGTGGCTGGAACAGGTCAAAAATCCAAATGGCTCATAATGTACAGTCAGATAGACCTTTCGATTCTACACCCTGCTACGGTTTTAGATTTTTGATATCATGCCTCCGGACGGAGAAAAGGACCTAACTTTTTTCGGTAAAATTTAAAAAATTTTGCAATATCTCCTCGAAAAGTAAACCGATCTTTCTGAAAATTTGCATATCCCCTCAAAATTGTAAGCTGAATCGAATGGTAATAGTGCCGTGAGTTGATTTTTCATCCCCTTTGAGATCAAAAAATGGATTTTTTTCCTATAAAAGTGGCGGCAGTAATTCGTTTTTAGAATGAAAGAGCGCACTTTTCTGATCATTTTGGTATATTTGGTTATGGGGTTTTGTCGTACCGGACTAGCTGTCTAGCACAATTTATCAGGCCCAATGCATGCGGAATGGTCTTGTTTACCGCTTACCCCTGCCGCTCTCGCCCTCTGCGTCTCTGACGCTCTCTCACTTTTCCCTTGTCTCTCGTTTCCCTCTCGTCGTCT
>LS555346.1:439972-524433 GCA_900490775.1 Pristionchus maxplancki | reverse complement strand
TCAAAGGCTCCTGTGGTGGATCTGAAGCATCAATGGTTATACTTCAACCACAGAAAGTTGGGAGTTCCGGAAAAAATCCTCCGAGGTTTGAAAAATCATTTACGACCGCACCTCAGGAGAAGTTTTGCCACGAATAAGCCTTTAGAGAACCATACTTACCTACCATACGGAAATATTCTCCTATCGTTTATCTATCGAATGCTTCCAACCGTGGGTCTCTATCTCGATTTAGAAAAAAAGTTATGACAGTTTGAATTTTGCGTCCATACTTTTGTCCGATACTGTAGGTCAGTGAACTATGATATCTCATAAGGAATTGAAGCTTTACTTTACGAGTATCAATTGAAACTTTACTTAACGAGTATCACACAGAGTATCATTTCAGGAGAAATCTCGCCGAAGGAAGAACTCCTTCACGTCTTCGAGATCAACAGCGTCGCGCCGCTTCTCGTTGTTAACGTCAGTCTTCGTTCGAATACATAATCAGAAACCTTTGGCTGTCCATCCGTATGACTAATTAAAGTATAGAAAAATGACTCTGGTTGCAGAAGTTCCACTCACTACTCAAGAAGGCAGCTGCGGCAAAGGGCTCAGCGCAGATCGCCAATATCTCCTCGACTCTCGGATCACTCGAGAAAGCATTCGAACCCGCTGATAGACCGCCTGTGGTGTATGCAATGAGCAAGGTGAGATCATTCACATTCCATCTACCAAATATATCACACCCTTACACAATACACCTGGTATACATTGTCTTCATTGTCCAATATAATATTTTATATATGGAACAGATACGTGTCGGACTTGGCTTCCTCTAATGTTTTTTCTGTGTGAAACCCATTTCATTTCTTCAAAAATTGAAGGGAAAGTGCAAAAGACAATATTAATCTACCAATATTTATCAATTCCTCCCAGGCAGCGATGAACATGCTCACTCGCAAGATCTCTTTCGAGATGAGGGAAGACAAGATCAGGGCGACCTCCTTCTGTCCTGGTTGGGTGAGGACGGATATGGGAACGCAGTTTGCAGACCTGGATGTGAGTTCTTTTTTATGTATTCACTGAACGAAGGAACCAGAAGAGAGAGAATAACTGAATGTAATAATAACATTAATAATTATTATTCTGATGTGTATATCATTCAAATCAATCGTGATAGGTCGATAGTGTGCTCCCCTAATCTGAGTATCAACTGATAGCATTCATTGCAGCTCGACCAATCGACTGGCCCTCTCAGCAAGCTCATTCTCTCCCTCACTGAAGACCACAATGGACTCTACTACAGATACGATGGCGTTCCCCTTCCTTGGTGATTTGATTCTGGACGATAAACCATGATTCTGATCTCCTGATTACACATTCAAAGCGAAGAATGATGACATTGATAAGCAAATCGGTGCGAAAGACATTGCAAGGATGACAAATCGGCAGTCGAAAGGAGTTTCGTCTTGTAATCCCGTAGAACAATGCCGTCCGTCCTTGTCACTGGTGGCAATCGTGGAATCGGTCTTGGGCTCGTACGAGAACTCCTCAAGAATCCCTCCATCACCGTTCTCATTGCTACTGTGAGAAATGTCGAGACTGCCAAGGTATGGAATCTGTCGTTATTCTAATTTCGAGTGAAATATTGGTATTTATTGTATTTATTGTCTAATTTCAGGAACTCAAGGCCATCGAGAACACGAAACTCCACATCGTCCCATGTGAAGTGACAGATGAGAAGAGTGTGGCGGCTGCTGTCGAGAAGGTTAGGAACCCGGTCTAGGACACCTCTGGCACTCAACCAGTATTTTTGTATACATTGAACGTGTTGCGTTTCTCGTCGTCTGTTGAGAGATAGAGGAAGCACAATAAGTGAAATCTGTCTTTATGTGAAACTTATGCTCTCCAGGTCACTGAGATCGTCGACGGTAAGGGTCTGGACATCCTCATCAACAATGCCGGCATCTTCCATCAGCTGGTGCTCGACGGCGAGGTCAACAAGTCAGAATTCATGGAGCAGATGGACGTCAACTGCTTTGGTCCGCTTCTGGTCTCCAACGTCAGTTTTCTTACTCATGTTTGACGTGGCTGTGATAGCTGCATACATAACTCGCTATTTAAATACGCATTATCAGATTATGAATTAAAATGTCAACAAATATAGGTGTCTGCCCCAATCAATTATGTTTCAGAAATTCCACGGTCTTCTCAAGCGAGCTGCTGAACTGAACGGATCAGCGCAGATCGCTAACATCTCATCTGCCTTTGGTTCACTTGAACAGGCAATGACCGAAGCCACGAAGCCTCCGACCATCTATTGCATGAGCAAGGTTGGTGATTTCATGTTTGGTTATGTCTCACAATTAGGTACAAAACGGTAAAAATGTCGCTTCAGGCGGCACTCAACATGCTCACTCGCCGACTCTCCTATGAGTTTAAGAAGGACAAGATCAGGGCGACGGCGTTCACTCCTGGTTGGGTGAGGACGGAGATGGGATCGCAGGACGCAGCTCTGTCGGTGAGTGACGAGCACTAAACTTTTTGGAAAATCGATATATCAAATGTTTTTAATCTTTTATTTTAAATACTCTATTACAGGTCGAGGAGTCCACCTCGCCACTCTCTAAGCTCATCCTCTCCCTCACCGAAGAGAACAACGGAGAGTTCTACAGATACACTGGCGAGAAGGTCCCGTGGTGATTCATCCCGACGTCTACTTATTTGTTCTTATCAGATTGACAAATAAATGGTCTAAATACATTAAGTGCATTTACCAGTTGATCTTTGTTAAAAAAGCAACATACAGACCGTGATACTCGAATAAATAAAGGCATTATTGATAAATTAGAGATGTCAGTTCTCAACAGTGATAAGTCGTCATAATCAGGGAAATGGATTTTAAAATTATAATGGAACAATATCAAACAACCTTTTTGTCTGATGACAAGATGGGGCCAATATGGCTCAAGATGAGCCAACGGTGCCCAATTTGAAGAAAAACAAATTCCTCATACGGATATCTACTGACATTAATTTACAATTTTATTTTTATTATTCAGTACAATTTTGATTCAACATGAATAGTAATACTATTGCGAGTCGTGAGTCTGACCCGGGAATACAATGTTCCGGCACAACCTCAATTGCGTTGCTAAAACTAGGATGCATTCTGGCCCCGCCCCTTTTCATTCGTATTCAACCTAAATATATTGCTAATTAGTCGTTTTATCGGTCGTTTTGATGAGCACATCGGGTCTACGGCAACGGCGGACGGGCTTGACAGGTATTTCACCTACAGTCTTTATGTTTCAGCCTCGAAAACAGGACATTTAGCGGGAAGGGTCAAGTGACGTGTAGTTCGAGACTCGGAGGAACTGAGTTTCACAGCACTGCCGCTTGTAATTTAACATTTTCTTCATTTTATCTGATCCATGTAGTGATTTGGCACTAGAGAGTAGCAGTGAAAGGCCAAAAAGGCGATCAAACCGGGTTTAGAGGGTTTTGACCCTGATTGCTCGGTTCCCAGGCATTCTCCTCGGGTTTCAAGTCCAATTTCGAGCTCCTTGAGCCCTAATTCTACTTCTTTATCGCAGGTTTCGTCGAGAATCTCGATGGCTTCAGTAAAGTAGCCGAGAATGTGCAAGAAGAGAAGCGGAGCACGGCAGGCATCAGTAAGTTTGTCCTCGTTGCCCTCGTTTTGGCCGTTCCTAACCTCATTCAGCTTCAGATCTATCTTTATAATAGCTCAAATATATTTAACGCTCAATTTTTAATCGAAAAATGAGTAGGCGTCGTTAAAATGGGTACAAATACACAATATCACGTTGCCTAACTGGTGCTGTGATTCGAAGTCAATGCTCTCGATGTTATTATTTGCATTTCTTATTCAAACCATCCTCCTTTCAGTCTCCTTCCTCTCTTTCGTCGTCATCTTCGTGTTGATTGTCTCTGAAGTCCACTCGCATTTCTTTGGTCGCAAGCAGTACGACTACCGATTCAGTGTAGACACTGATCTTCATGAGTGAGTTTCAAACCATAGATGGGCAGGCTAACATATTAAATATTATTTCCGTTATATAATAATTGAATGATTTGTGAATATATTTATTACTTAATTGATATTATAATTCCAGACGTCCTCCCCTGAAGATGGACTTCGTCGTGGCCACTCCATGCAATGCTCTCTCCGTCGCCTCCACCAACGACGCCATTGACGATCAGAAGGACGTCGAGGGCATTACGAAGTCGCCGTCGAGGTGGGGAATTCGATATTTATTGTATTTTGTGATCTATGGACAAGTCAATTGTCCGACGTGCGTGAATTCCTTCCCCTTTGTTTACCTGACGTTTGACGCGTGGTCTATTGCATCTCAACAACAGAAGGATCTCTCATTTTCCTCGGGACGAGTTCTTTGTGATTTTCAATGTTGCTCGAAATTTATTAACGGTACAAGTTTACCGTTACGCCCTTACCAGGTTCGAGTTCACTAACGAGGAACAACCTCGTCAGCGAAATCGAATATGTTTCACAAAATATGATATTGACCAGAAAAAAACGCTCCGGGAAAATATTGAGGTTCGCTAACGACAAGTACTCACACTATTAGAAATCAGCATTATTATTAGAAATTATTAAAAATATGTCTAATATCCATTTTATTTGTTTATTCACATTTAGTTTGTCATCTTTTTAGATTCGAGTTCACTGACGAGGAGCAACTGTACTGGACGATTCTCCGACACGCGCACGCCCGCATGCATGCGGAGGGAATGAGAGGACTCGAGGATGTAAGGGTTTTTTTATTATTTCTATTTACTATATTTTGAAGCGCGTCTTCCACAGCCTTGAGTGATTTTCTCACTCTCAGGCGCTGCGCCATACGCATTCCCAGGGTTGCGAGAAGTAATTTAGTCAAGGAGAGTGTCAGTGACAGCTTTTGTCCGATTAGCCGCTCGCGGGTTTCTCTCTGCTAAAAGTTTCTTATCTCAAGAGCGTCTCGATTCAGCGTACGTTTTCAGTGTACGAGAGATAAGGGCAGTTTCTGAGTATCGATTGGCCACTTTCGAGCGCTCATTCAGCTAATTTTAATAACTATTCGGTCATTATAGCGAGGCGTTCCGAAAAGTCTTGAACAATAGGCACGTACTTCAGTTATGTTTCACAGTTATACTACAATATTGCCGAAAACGCACAGGTACATGGCAAGTAGTTGCTTATTGTTATTTAATAATTAATAACTTATAACAATACTTCAAATTCCAGTTGGAATACGTGGAGGATGATGTCGAGGAGAAGTTGAGCCATCTCGCTGATGAAAAGCAAGAGGAGGAATCGGTGAAGATCGAGAAGGAAACCGAGGAAAGAAGGAGGAAGGGCGATGGAACGGGAGAGATTGTTTGTTACATTTTTAATTATTTATTTGTGCAGTTTTCTTCTCTTTTGAATCCGTAAGACAGTAAGATACGCGATCATTCTAAGCTTTTGTTGAGTCTTCAATATAGTCTTTTTGGGCACTCATGTCAACGTATTTATTTGACTTATTTATTTTATTTATTTGACCAAATATTAATTGCAGGTCTTCATGGTCGCATCGGGTATGGGCATGTTCCAAATGGTCGCGACGTCGGCGAAAGACGAAGGTAGCGCCTGCCGCATTCATGGAAGGATCCCAGTGAGAAAGGTCAGCGATTTCTGCCATTTTTATATATTTTTTTATTTTTTCTCGTTTTTATCGTCTTATTTGTTTGAACAGGTACCCAATGGAGCCCGACGAAGGAAGTAAGAGATTTTTCATTTGGCAAATTGCCAGCTACCGTGTCTTTCAGATTCATTCAATTCCGTTCGGGAGCAAGAGTATTATAAACGAATTATATGATATGATATATATTCAAATAAATTCCTTTAAAACATTTCATGATCACTATAAAATACTTTTTATATTATTTTCAAAATTGATGGGGTTTATTGCAGGGAAAGACGGAGAAGTTCCTGGTCGCACTCAGCAACAGTCTCTTCCACAAACACGGCGAGACTCGTGAGTTGATCTTTGATCTTTAGTTCGAATTTTGATCTTTGATCACTCAGAGCAACGTAACATCTCTCACCGCATCGAGCAGTTCAACTTCGGTCCTCGAGTCACTGGCCTTGTTTCGCCCCTTGCCGGCGCTGAGCAGATCTCCGAATCAGGTAGTTCAAGGGATATAGAAGGGGGGAGTACACAAAAGGTGGTATTCGTCCCCTCAGACCCAATAAATAGGATGCCAGTGGGTGAATCACATAAAATGACCCTTTGACCTCTACCATTGCTTTCTCACAGTCATAATTATTTATTGCTGTGAGTAGTAGTAGGGATAGATGTGCAGACCAAGACGTGTACAAATATCTTTTCGAAAATCGGATTTTCGAAAATTAGTTGGCCGATACTAAATATATTCCATGCAGGCCACGATGTGTACCGGTACTTCCTCAAAGTCGTGCCCACGAAGATCTACCATGGATTGTTCGATCGATACACGATGACCTACCAGTACTCCGTCACATTCATGGTGATAATATCGATCAGTGAAACACATCCGGTTCATAAGTTCAGAAAAAATTAAAGTACATGTTGAAATGTATTTAAAATGAGTCAGGAGGGCAGAGATTATTGATTTTTAACTGACAGTAGGGAATTATCGAATGTTTCTAGGAGCTGACTAGAGTGTCTTCTATCCAGCGCCTCACTCTCGATTGTAAACAAATAGAACCACTTGATCGCTCGGCGAAGGGGACAGTCGTTTTATCGTCAAGAACTTGTTTGCTAGGTTGCGAGCTGCCTAGGGAAGGGCAGCCACTATTTTGCGTTACAATTCGAAAGTAAATTGATTTTTTTTGCGGTTTTGCATTCTTAAAACTTAATTCCGCGATTTTCAGAAGAAGTCGTCCGACTCCACTTACTCCGATGGGGGAATCTACATCGAGTACGAGTTCTCAGCAACTGTGATAGAGATTCGAGAGAGAATCAAGTGAGTTGTTTACTTCCGATTGCGAACTTTTTGCACTCCTCGCCCATCGATCTCACTAATCTCTCCCCTCTCTAATAGTGTCTGACCTTTGCGCTTGCTTTCCTCTTCGAGGGAAAGTGCTCGAGCAACATGAAACATATTCGAGAAAAAAACGAAATTGCAGAACCTTCCTTCAACTTCTGATCCGTCTTTGCTCAATCGCTGGAGGAGTCTTCGCTACTTCACAAATAATCAATTCAATCATCCAATCTGCTATCTGCCTAGTCGGTGCTGTCCCCACCTCCCTCCCCGCTCCCACATCTCCCCAATACACCGAAGAAGACAAGCAACGCTTCCTCGATTCCACCAATATTCTCGTGCACTAATTAATTACTTAATTAATAATTAATTCCCTGAGAGATTGTTATCTGATGTGCACAGCCTTGTCATAGTTTCCCTCGTGCTGCAATTGTGATGCTTCTTTTCTCAGGCCTACTTCAACCATAATTCTGGTCATTGTTGCATATTATTAGTTGTATTTATCATATTTATTGGTGTAGCCTTGGACTGGATTTACGGGTTACCGGAAATCGTTGCCTTCCACCCTTGCTTCGTGCTTACTGTATTTCGCCTTTGCTCGCGCGCATTTTTTCGGGATGAATTTAGGGATAAAGCAATTTGTTGATATTATCGCCTTTTTGTATTCGAACCGTTCATTTCGGTATCCATACCTACCGTAGTTTATTGTAGCCTACCGTACCCCACCCACTAATCGATATTCAGGGGGAAGCCGCTCACCACAATGGCCGACCAGCAGCAGTTCTCGTACCTTCCCAAGATCCTCAATGGTCAGTATTCGATCGTCAAATTTTTTTGATATGGCAGGATTACGATAACTCATAGTTACTGATGCCCTGCACCCTGGAGGTACTTATCGGGTACGACAGGGCATGATTCATATTGAGATTACGGAACTTTTCGAGTACCGCAATATTAAGCGGTGTTCGCGACTTCAGGTACGGTATTAGTAATTTAGGCATTCGGCAATTATTAGTATTTTTTTATTATATTCATTAAATAAATAATATCAGGCGGCCTTGCGGGTATCATCGGTGTCACGTGCGTCTTCCCCATCGACCTCGTCAAGACGAGACTTCAGAATCAACGAATCATCGAAGGAAAGGCCCAGTACAATGGAATGTGAGTATCCGTTGATTTGTAACAACACGGGATGATTACAGTCACAAAACTTTAAAAAATGGTCCTATTTCGCATATTTTATATTCATTTCCAGTGCCGATTGTGCCAAGAAGACGTGGGCGGCGGGAGGCGGCAACTCATTCGCCAAGTTCCGCTCCCTCTACGCCGGTTCCTCCGTCAACATTCTCTTGATCACTCCCGAGAAGGCGATTAAACTCGTCGCCAATGACTTCTTCCGACATCAACTGAGCCAGCCGGGAGAGAAGTAAGTCTTTCCGGGATTTTACTGACGTCATCTGGGCAAAAGATGGGTTTCTTGCGACTAGAATATGCTATTCGATAAACTTTTCTTTCCTTTGACTACGGTTCGTTATCGGATATGTTTCACAATTTGAAAGACGCTCTGGGAGTGACAGAGAGATACTTATTAGTTTTGTTTCACCCTTCCCAGGAAGCTCTCTGTTCTCCGTGGTATGGCTGCCGGAGGTCTCGCCGGTCTGTGTCAGATCGTCATCACTACTCCTATGGAACTGCTCAAGATCCAGATGCAGGACGCAGGAAGAACCGCTGGTGAGGGAAAAGCTATCGTATATCGGCACTTGGATATCATCGGAAAATTATTCTAATCCACCCAACCACCAACCATGCCTTAGTCAATCTATTTTTGATAGTACCCGAATCTCAACTCTGCTTCCGGGAATGCACACAAGAATTCTTTTCTTTATTCCCCGAGCTATTAAATTCCATTTTTAGTCGATGGTAGACAAATTCTCAGAATAACAATAACTAAGCCAATTACAATCGCCGGCTATTCTAGTCTATTTTGCGTAAACATAAAAACAAAACGCAAATATAAAGACTAGACATGCATCATTAAGCCATCTAAATTTAATAATTATAAAAATTAATTATTATAACTAAACCACTTGCAGTCGCCGGCCAGCCTCGTCTCACAGCCACCCAGCTCACTGCCAACATCATCAAGCAGTACGGATTCGCCGGATTGTATAAGGTAAACAAAAAATACAATCTAAAAAACTAAAAAATATTTAAAAAATCACTTCCAGGGACTCTCCTCTACCCTCGCTCGTGACGTCACCTTCTCTGTTCTCTACTTCCCTCTTTTCGCGTACCTCGACTCGATGGTGAGGGACATTTCCTGAATATATTATCAGCTGACAGGAAGTGAAATATCCAGATTAGTGGAGTGACAACAACAGAAAGCGAAAGGTGTCAAGGACCGTGACTCATGCACAACAGCTTGATCTAACTGGGGTGGTTTCTCTTTCCAAGAAATATCGAGTACACCGAACTTTGTTCTTGGCCCTGGGAATTGTTTGTTCGACCAATAAAACTATTTCTTAGATACGACTGTGACGGGAGTAGCAAGTTTAGTTTATATGTATATGGGGACAGAAAAAGACCACTCCATTGAGATAACTCAGTACATCCACACAATTTTGCTGTCAATTAGTTTTTTATTTACATATTTTTACTTCAGGGTCCTCGCAAGACCGATGGGTCTGGAGACGCCGTCTTCTGGGTGTCTTTCGTCTCTGGCCTCGTCTCGGGAGCGACCGCATGTTTTGCCGTCACTCCTCTTGATGGTAAGATAAAAGATTTAAAATTCTCAAATTTGTAGTTTTTTTAATATTGTAAGCAAAATGTGGTTCTCACCATTGTCACACCATGTCAATGGATGTGTTTTACAATTTTTTAAAATGATGGATTTTTGTGTAATCCGACTAAAAAGTTGAAATTAAAGCATTTACAGCTTGATTGCGTTCACTGTTCGCGTATTTGTGAACGAGGAGGTTCCGAACCAATATTGACATGGGAACACTTCCTCATTCAGTAACAAACACGGGAACATCGAAAACAATCAAGCTGTAAATGCTTCGAACAAAGCTACTTTCAAAGTTGAGAAACATGACAGAAATTGAGTAGCTGTTTTGATAAAAAAACAAATAAAAACAAATAAAAAACAAATAATATTCCAGTGATCAAGACGCGCATGCAGACGATCAACCTCGGCGCTAATGACGTCAGATACAAGAACCCCGTTGATGCTTTCCTGTAAGTTTTTTTGTTTTTCGTATTTTTTGGCCAAAAACTTATAAATTCATCCAAAATTGCAGGAAGATCGTTTCCCAGGAAGGTCCTCGCGCTCTCTTCAAGGGAGCCGCCTGCCGTATGATGGTTGTCGCTCCTCTCTTCGGAATTGCCCAAACCGTGTACTTCATCGGTGTCGCCGAGTACTTCCTAGGAGTGAAGAAGTCAGCCCACCACTAAGACCGACCACCTCATTCTCTGTCCCGCTAGTCGTCCCGAGCGGTCGTCAGAGATTTGTCCACACCGTATTAGCCCTCATTCCCCTGCTTCTAGTGTCGCCTTTTCGAATGACCTCTACTTAGATTGTGCTACTACATTGCTAGATCACACACTACCAGTCATATCTGCAGTGCCTTTGTAGAGAAATAGAGTAACGATGTACAATCAGTATTTATGAATCGATGTTGGAGTACAAATCGAGTTCCGGGTTCTGCAACAAGAGGAAGTTTCGAGGAGGAAGTTGGTTGGACCGAAACTGTTTGTCAATCCGTTTCTTCCCCTTGACTGATTTTGGCGCCAGATATCAGAAGGAAGTTGGCTGCACTAATCGAATCAGGGTTTGAAACTAGAGCATCACTTTGGAACCGTGACACTCTTGAGCTCTCTCGAGAGAGCAGATCAGTCGCAGTTCAATAGAGAACTAGAACAAGTTTGACCTATCTCTCGCGGCAAAAAATTCGGCACCAATGGAGTGTTACGAGCTAACAGAACATTGAAAGGGATTGTGAACTCGATTGAGAAGAGGGAATACTCGAGCATTGTTGAAACGAATTGAGTGACCAGTTCAGTATATTGGTTGGTGTGTCCGAGGGGGGAGTAAATCAGTTCATTCGCTTGATTGATTGCTCAATAATCTCCCATTTTTGGTTACTGCACTATTATATTTTGTCCTCGTACACTTTGATTATGCTCTATAACTCAAGTGTTTCTCAAGTTCTACTGTTGTGTTTGTGTGCTCCCTTGGTCTCGATCTAGTCTGCTCTAGTGCTGCAAGAAGTCTGCGGTCCAAATATGAGGGCTCCGCTGATTCAATTAGGGATGTCTTCCTCATATTTCTCCTCGATCTCTTTCTCTTACTCTCAAAATGCAACCTCTCTCTCTCTCAAACCTTCGGCTAGCTCTAGCGCTGCTTGTCACTATAAAGGAGGCCACTCAAGGTTTCACTCCCTCAGATCGCGGAAGCTCGAGCGAGATAGGGATGAGGCTGCAGCTCCTGCCCATACTTATCGTCGCAAGTCAGGGTGAGTCAGTCGCCGTGTAGAAGCTGATGAGGGGCGGTAGGTTGCACCGAACAGCGGAACGGACCCTTAGGGTGTGTGAACAACATTCGCTCATTCAGCAATTCCAACGAAGATCAACTACAAGTACTTTCTCGATAATCCGTACGATGCCTTATTGCCTGGAGATCGTAAGTGTTTCATATTGTTATTGTTTTTATGTTTTGAATTCGTATTTCCGTTCCCCTATTCGTCGTTTTCTTTCATTTCTCTCCTGCGAAAGGGAAAGTTTGCCCATCTTGGCGTTCAGGATATTGGGTGCCCAGGAAGATAGGTTTCACACAACGGAATTGGTTTGCCTTTCTCAGACTAATAATGTGATATTCCAGAATGTAACGATACCAGGCTAACGGACGATGTTCGGGAAGAGTTTTTGGAGGCTCATAACTATCATCGGTCGAGGGTTGCCAGAGGATTGTATGTGGCCAAGGACAAGATCCTGCCCCAATCGTCTGATATGATCTCTCTAGTGAGTGCTAGAGTGAACTTGGGAGCATAAAATTAGTGCGAAGAAAGCATTATTCAAGTTTTTACTACGGTAACTCAACCTTTGAGCTGAAACCGATGAACCCATCCAAATTTGTAGATCATTCTTGAACTAATCTCGCGGTGACCTTCTCCTCCTTCGCGTTGACCCACCTACGCTAGTCGAGTAGGGGAGCAAAAAGCGGAGAAAAAGCGAAAGCGACAGCTTTACGGTGTTTTTGAGCGCAAATAACACAGCGATCTCTAGCGAAGTTAGAGAATCCAGCGATGGTCATCAACTTCGAGAGAATTGGAATACCTATACAGCATAGAGCTACTGACAACAAAACGATACAAACTGAAAACAGAGAGATGAATGAAGGCAATCATGCAATGTTGTTTGATGCATCAGTCTAGGGACATTTTCATACGTTTCCTTCCGTTTTATGACCCTTCTTCTCATTTTCGTCCTGTGACTAGAGATTCCTTGCAGCGCTGGAGCTGCGACCTCGAGCGCGCTGCTCAGAAGTGGGCGGACGGCTGCGAGTGGAAGCACGACACTCCTCTCCCTCTGCACTCCGAGTCGCTCTGGCGTATCTGGGGACCGGAGAGCTACTTGAGAAAATTCCGCATTGGCGTGGTCAGTTTTCTATTTTTTTCTCTTTTTTGTATAGTAAACGTGATAAGGATGGCACTTCTTTACTTTTCTGTACAATAATGTGCAAGTTTCGGTGTATTCGACTATTGGTTCGGCTTCGTTTCCTGACCAGTGAAAGAGCAGGAAAGTTCCGGTCAATCTCTCGGTTCCACTCGAGATTGCATTAGCCGCGGTCGCGCTTACGAGAGAACTTACGAGAGTGGAAATTTGGAAGTGGAAATTGGGAACTAAGTGGAACGAGGAAATTTGCAGAATGCAACCAACCGATGGGCCAGTGAATTCGAGGATTTGGGAACTGCTGCGGAGTTTCACAAGATTGGACACGCAATGCTTGTGAGGATGATTTTTGGTTCCCTTTCTTTCGTGACTATGCTATTTATGGTCGAAAATAGGGTTCGCTATGTGTCAACATTTCAGATGACGTACTCTGATCAATTTTTGATGGGATGTGGCTTCGCGAGATGCCAGGGACCGACTTATCCGCAACTGTTTGTCGTATGCAGATATTTCTCTAAGTGAGTAGACTCCAAATATGCAGCACAATCGTATCTAATAATTTAAAATTAACCAATTTCGGTCAACCAATTTCTTCGTACTATTTTGTTCGGCACGAAGCATTTCGATTTTCACTTATCTTCTCATTTTCCTCTACCGATCTTCTAAAGTTTTTTCATGTAAGTAACTCAAAACACTTTCGAAAACATTTCGATTTTCATTCATTATCCACTACCGATCGATCTTCGTTAGTCGATAGTTGGTTCCCGGCTCTTTTTCGTGTCAATCTAAGTGAGTCGGATCGGCTAATGTGAACTGAAAACGCCGCAGTCGAACGGTAAACTCGTAAATTTCGCGAAGGAGAGTTATCGTCGATCAGTGAGCGATCCCATTGAGTGGGTGGAATGGAGGGATCTTTGATAAGATTGTTATCATTCAAAACATTCAATGCACTTAAATTTTGCCAACAACAGACTGTGCACTAATCTGAATTTTTTTATATTTTTAAAGATTAAATATTTCAGTGGAAAAAGGAAGCAAGGAACGATGTATCGCGAGGGTGAGCCGATCACTCAATGCCCTCCGGGATACTACGGTAACAACGCGACGGCTCTCTGTGAAGCGGACGACGATGAGTTCCGTCTTCCAGCCAAGTCCGCCCCAACGGTGGAGGAGGACCCCTTCAGCATCTTTGCTTGTAAGTTCGAAAAATACGAAAAATAGCCAGGTTGGGATGAGTTTCACTAGTTTTGCGATGGATTTCGAAAATGTGCACTCAATTTGAACCGAATTGAAACGCGAAACCCAATTTGCCAAAAATAATAAGATGACTAGTCACTGTGTCTACCTCTCGTCCTCGTTATAGTCTGAATCATCGGCAATTCGTCTCCCGTTTTTTCTCGTTTGATGATGCACAGAAACTTCTCATCGTTTCCCCAGTTTGCCTTCTCGAATTGCTCACTCATCACTCATACTTGGTACACTCATTCAATCGGTCTCATCCATAGGGAATGGAGGGGAACGAGAGCTGAAAAGAGGTCGAAAGACCAAAGAATTCGGGCCGGAATATGAACTACTTCGGGGAATTGGGAACTTATGACGCAGACCTACGTAGATAAGTCAAAAAGCCCTCTTCAGAACCATCCTCATCTTCCTTCCCTTCGTGTGAGCTTTAACCCGCCTTCCAACTACCTCATCTGAGAGAGGGGAAGAAGGAGAAGAAACAATCGAGAGGGGCCTCTCTCTCTCTCTCAAGGGAGACCCTCCATTCCTCCCCTCATTTCTCGCTTCCTCTCCCGCATTCACTCCCCCCGAGAAAGCAAACCAAATTCGTCCCTTCTCAGTGTTCTATATTGTACATATTGCTCTAGCGTTTAGTGTGTCTTTGCCCTCGTCTGTCACCCCGATCCAATCTCATTTCACCCCTCCCTCGCTCTCTGTTCCCTGATAGTTGGTCGAGGGAGCAATATCGGCATATTCAAGCGACGAACCCCTTCTTTTCCCATTTTCGAAGCTCCATCCCCTGCAAAAACTGTCATTTCCAGCCTCGTTTTCTTCTCGCTTTCTCGCTCGCTAAAAGCCTAGCTCCTCTCTAGAGTAGTGCGACCTGAACCCCCACTTATTTCCACTCTTCTATGGGCATTTCAATGTGTTCGTGCGGTTGCAATAAAGTCTTCTTCCCCTCCTTTTTCAATCCCAGTGCACACGGCCCAAATCCTAGCAGGGCTTCGCTAATTTTCTCTCAGTTTTCACGGCAGAAAAGGCGAGAGAGCGCGCGAAATGGAGAGAGTCAGAACGTGCTCCCCCATCTTGATTGGAAGCAGAGGAGGACACGCTGTCCACTCTCTCTCTATGCCATCAGTTGTCGCAATCTCCCCCTCTCTCTCTCTCTCTGAGGAGGAGCCTCGACTCGAGAAAGAGAGAGAGAAGAGAGCCACTAGCACACATTGCTGGACCACTTGTGACCCTGGAGGCGAACACTCTTTTGTACACAATATCGCGCTCTGGCCGGGGCGAGAGAGCGGATATTTCTGGAATCTTTCCTCCCTTCTCTCTTCCGCTTACTTCGCACACTGTTTACGCCATCGATTCGCCATCACCCACAGAAAAAAGCGACTGGCGTAATGAGGAAGAGCCATTTCCCTCTCCCTCCTCTCTTTCCGTTGCAGTTTTAATCCGTATAGTCATCATAACTTGTGGCGAGTCGAAAGAGAGATAGTGTACAGGCTACGCGAGAGAAGAGGAGGGGAGAAACCGTTGGATATATCGGGTGTATTTCTCTCTTTGCGTGTCTCGAGTCCATTAGAAGCCCCCCTTTTCGCGTTCCCATCGACGTTTTCGTCCCTTCTACGAGTTTTTCGACGTACTTTCCGCGTTTTGTACCAACTCGATCAGTTCCGGTCTCTCCATTCCGCACACTCTCTCGCCTTTTCTCTGGAGGCAAGATAGTATGTGTAAAGGGGAGAGATGTCGAATCTCTCTCCCACTCGTTCCTCTTTGAAGGTGAGAAGCCGAGAAGGTCAGTCGAGTGTGAAGGAAGAGAAGAAAGAAGACGGAAGCAATGATGAACGAGGAAGATGAGGAAAAGCTTCGGAAGAGCTCATTCAAGGTACCGTTTTATCTCTTATCTTTCTTATCTTATCAAGTCTCTCTATTTCGCCTGCTCTCTAACTGGTCAGACAAAATCCTAATCTCGCATCCGTTCCTCAATGTGGATGCTTACAGGCTCTCCATGCTGTCCCTTCTAATAACCCGGTGTAGACGCGGCGAAAACAATCTTACTAGAGTACAGTACGCGCTGATTTGTCATCCTCATTCCTCCTCTCCTCCCTATTCCCCTAATAAGCCTCTATCAGAACCATCGATCCCCTCTCCTCTCATTTCTGTTTTCGATCGCCAACAACACCTCTTCCTCTTTTCCCCTCTCTCTCTGTCGAACCGAATCGAGAACGGTAGACGGCAAAAAAATGCGGTGTTGGCGCATAAATGGTGGCTGATGAATCATTTCGCGGTGTAAAAGGCGCAGCGGCAGTGCGATTTTGCCCACAATTCGCTCGTTTTCCGGAAGAAAAGAGAAGATGTAGGGGCGACGATTGATGGCACTTTCGATAGGCATCGCCTCTTCATCGGCTCACTTTATTTGCTCTCTTCCCTCCACTCTCCCTCCTCATTCATTTCACAAACCCGATCAACATGCCCTTCGAACTCTCCCTCATTCTCGCACAGTTCTCCCCTTCCCCGTCCTCTCGCATTTCCATTCCATTCTCCCGAAAAAGGGGGAATTCTCGCCCCACTGTTCCTCTTCTTCTCTCGAGGAGGATGCCTACCTGCTGTCTAGCTCGTCTACTCCACGTGGTACGATATTCGGTAACATTATTGGGTCAGTCCAGTACATCTGTAGTTCAGTACCTTTGAGTAGACTTTCTGCAGTTTTAAAACAGTATTAGATCAATTACTGGGGGCCGGAACCGTAAAGTAGTCATTCCGGAGTAGCCTTTCCGGAGTCCATATCTGGTCCATAATCCAGTCCCTGGGGTCGGCGAAGTTGCGGCGCCCTCCGCTTCCTTTCTAATCTAATTGCCACTTGCATCTCACTTCTCCGCCTCTTCTCCCCTCACTTCTGAGTTGCACAAGAGTAGACAGGTGATGCGAGGCTCCTTTTATAGCGCCTAGTCTGCATCCGAAGTTGAACCTCCTCTTGAAACTACATTTCCATCTTCTTCTCACTCCTAAGGTACTAGACAGGTGATGCGAGTGACTCCCTAGATAGCCGCCCGTCCCAATTCCGTGAAACATCTGCCGGATAAGAGATTAGTGATCTTTTCACATCATTGACTTCCGACCTCGCCATTATCTCACACTAATTTCGTAACTGCGAGAGAATGGAGTCTTGCCCATTGCAGTCCACTCACTAGTCATTGATTCCGCGTGGCTTTGTTCACAATTATCACACCACCATAAGATGAACGGTTCAATTACTTCTTCTCATCTTAGATCATTCCTTCATAAACGATCTTATCTCCACCAGCCGCTCCCCATTTCACAATCTCATCCCTCTTCTCCACGTATTTGATTGGCTTTTCAGGCTATAAATCCTCGATATTAGCGTTTGATTTCTCCTCCCTTCTCGCTTTTCAGTTCGCTTTCCTTCCTCATCTTCCCAATTCCCGCATGAAGGGTCATTGGCTCTTCCCTGTTAGTCCTCTGTAATTGAGTTGATTTCTCCGTTCCTCTTCAGATCCATCCTTTATCCTTAGATTCATCATACATTCTACCTTGCTCGCGATAGACGCACTTCCTTGCTCTTTACCTTGCTCTTCCGGCATAGTTCCGCATTATTCCATTGATTTCGTTCATCGGGTCCTCAGTTGCTTCACCCCTCCCAAACCCTTCTACAGCATGGAGAGCCTGCGGCGACGTCTGTCGCGCTCATTCTCCTCCACCTCCTCCACTCTCGTTCAGAGCAAGAAGAAGGAGTACAAGGATGAGAAGAAGAGAGTCGCTTCGGAATTGGTCACTGCCCTCCGCGACCCGACGGTCGTGGTCATGGCTGACTGGCTGAAGGCTCGAGGATCGTTGAAGAGGTGGAATCGATACTACTTCGTGCTCAAACCTGGACTTCTATTGGTCTACAAGACGGACAAGACGCATAAGGTGAGGTGCTACTGTAATTGGGTACGGTAGATTACGGTAGATGACGTCAGGTTACGGTAGTTCAATCGATAATTGCAGCAATCTCACTGGGTGGGGACGATCCTGCTGAATGTGTGTGAACTGATTGAGAGACCGTCGAAGAAGGACGGCTTCTGCTTCAAGCTCTTCCATCCGCTGGACCAGGTACCGCCTTGGTTTCTGGTACCGTCTTTGGTTCCTGGTACCGTACCATAACCCCATCCTTCTCAGAACATCTGGGCTACGCGTGGTCCGTTCGGCGAGAGCCATGGCGCTGTTACCCTGCACGTCCTGCCGACTACCTACTTGATATGCAGGGCTCCCTCCAATCAGGTTAGCAATCTCCGTCTGACTCTCTCCATTCCGCGCACTCTCTCGCCTGCTCTGACCTCTTCAAGATTAAGTGGAGACGAATTGCCTGTCGCACAGTAGTCGTGTGATTAATGGCCTACCGTACCCTTTCATCATTTCCTATCTGAGAACGGAACTGGTAGTCTAATGTGATGAGGAAATGACAGAACTTTCGAGAACTGCCTAAAAAGCATGAGATAAAAGAACTAAGACACTCATCTTCCTTTCCAAGTTATTTCTTCCCCTCGCTTTCCCAAGAAATCTGCTCCGACAAAAATACTACGATTGCTCGACCAAAGATCGCAGATATTACGAAACGACACGAACAATGTTGTCGGCTTCGCTAGTAATTATCGCGTAAAGGTCAGCGCGGACTAAAAGCCTTGCCATTTCGCAACTGCCTCGTTCATTCGTAGTATAGTAATCAAGAGTGCGTATTATCTTTCCCTCTCCATTTTCGTAGCTTCTCTCCCAATCATTGTTTCCTTCTCGCTCCTCATTTCTTATTTCTCGGACATTCGTCTTCTCCTCTTCCAATTCGAAGAGGGGGTAGGGCGGTGTGAGAAATGGAGTGAAGAAGGAGGGGAAGGAGTAGGGTTGTGTCATCTGATATCGAGTAGGCTGTAAGTGGAGAAGTTCTGAGGAGTAGGAGAAGGAGGAGGAAAAGGAGGGGGTGGAGGGGTCTCCACTACCTGATATATGGGATTCCCTTGAGACTTCTGGAGACTAGTCGTAAATATACTGGAGCGGAAGAAAACGAAGCGAAAAGAGGAATGAAAGATGCTTTCGTGTAGTGCGTAAATGTCAAATTCATACTCAAAATAACGTGCAGAATAACTAAGAAGAGGACAGACTATAAGTAAGGTTGATTGATGGATTCTGTGAATTTCCCGCATTGATGTACTTTATCATCAGTCAGAAAGTCGAGAGATCAGGCAAAATTGAGAGAGTTTTGCCCTCTGAATCCTCCTTTTCAGGCCGGTCGTTGCTGGATGGATGCACTCGAATTGGCATTGAGATGCTCCGGACTGCTAATGAGAACCATGCATAAGGTAATGATCGGACTTTGACTGGACTATGAATTTTTGATCAATCCAATTAGGATACGGTAGCTCTGGAGCTTTCTAGAAAATGTCATTTTCTAATCATCTTCATAACATAATTAGAATACCGTAACCCTAAAGTCCATTTTTTTGTTATGATTATGCTCTATTTGCTTCTCCTACTTCTGATATTTAATAGACCTTCTCAATACTGATTGCGTAGCCTTCATTCTCCTCGTCTCTCTTTCCTTCACAATCTCATGTCTCTCATTTCGATCCATTCTCAGATGTTCTTACTCTCTTAAATTCGCATGCTGTCTTGCTTTGATCATTGCACCTTTCTTACTCCATATTTCCTTCTCATTCCCTCTCCGTACTCATAACCTTCCTTAGTTCTCAGTTCGACTCTCCTAATTTCACTTATATCTTTGTCTGTCTGACCAGTGGAGATGTTAGAGCTAGAGGAATAAAAATATTTTTTGCAGCTGGAAGCTCCAAAGGATCTCGAGCAGTCCACTTCCGCCAGTGAGATGCTCGAGGCTGCGGTGCAGATCGATATCGAGGTTTGCACCTGTCGAAGACTTTCGAAAAGGGATACGGTAGTCACACTTCACCCTTGTACCAAGGGTATTGTGTTTAAGTCGAGAAATATCATGTAAGAGTCCCGGCTTGAAGGATACGGTAGACACTCCACTCCCTACTACACATCAATTGTGCTTAGCCTTGAAAGAATTGAATGGATAAGCGTCATCCAATAAAATCAGAAAAATGGAGGATTGATGGATCCTAAGGCCCCGTTTAAGGAAGTTTCGATGGACGGAGAGGACGCTACTCCGATCAACATTTCGGAAACCGAGGCTGAGAGACACTTCACTGGTCAGTTTCAATCGTGTGTCCATTATCCCATCTTCAGATATTTTCAAAGCAGGTGTTGATATACCCGGGAAATTGAGTATCTTTATCTATAATTTGAAACCTTTCTATGAGTGACTCATTCGCAAAAAAGTGTATAGCAGTTCTTCCCCGGCAAATCCGATGCCGTTAGTTGAGTGGGAAACAAGAGAGCGTGTGAACGGGAACTCACCCTCGAGAGAGTGATCGATGCAGGGAGAAGCGCTCTCTCCATTCTCCCTGCTCTCTTCTTTTCCCTGACCGGCGAGAGAGCGTACTCAATTGAGAGAATGCTGCAGCCCATTTAACACTGCCGCGAGAAAGGGCGAACAGATTTATGGGATCTCTCTCGGGAACTAAAAGTATCTTACTTACTCAAGGGTTCAGTGATGGAATCTTCAGGTAAAATTAGTATTTTATTGTTGTTGTTGTTATTGTTTTTATTTATTTTTTTCATCTTTCAGGTCTTGACGATCGTTCGCAGGACGAAATCGCTCTCTCTGATGCCGAGGAAGAGAACGAACCGGAGCAGAGGGAGAGTCCGTGGATGAAGAGTGATGTGGAGACGGTGAGAAAATTGATAGGAGCACATATATTTATCTATTCTAACCCTGGAAAGTTAAGGAGGGTCATGGTATTTTTACAGTTAGGGAAGCTCATGTTCTGATGTGGAGACGGTGAGATCGATTTTCTATTTGATGGATAGTGGAAATTGATGTGTAGGGATAGTTGAGGGTGATTGAGAGTAGAAGTCCATAGACCGAATCCGATATGGCGCTGATAGACATCACGACTGATAAAGATCTGATGAAGAGGACAATGATTGATACGCTCCTCGATTCTTAGATATGATGGCATGTTCGTCACTTCTCAGTTAATCCTCGATAAAGCAAGAAAAGGAGCAAAAATTGGCGGTCGAGAATAGTGAGGGAGATCTATTGTAGGCACTCAACGGATACGTGCTAAGGTGCCACAATAGAGGACCAATCGCTCCAAGAGCAGCAATGATTTTGTACTACCCGCTATTTGGAAAATCTACGAGCTCGGCTGACATCATTGAGCACTTTGGAAATTCTTGGGTTACCCTAAGATCTAAAATATTTATTCTCAGTTCGGTCCTCTCGGAGGCGACTCGCAGACTGGGGATGTCGGAGAGGAAAACAAGTCCCTTCTCTGGGCACTGCTCAAGCAGGTCCGCCCCGGCATGGATCTTTCCAAGGTACGGTAATTATGAACAAGAGAAGGAATGAAATAAGGTTATCATAGGTCGCAGTAGCATCTACTGTATGTTCATGTGGAACGTACACGTATACATTGCAAGTCGTTCCATGATCGGAATGGCAATAAAAGCGGATTGGCATTCGAGAAAGGGCTGGTTGTGATAGGGACGATGTGAATATCGAGCTGCGAGAGTATCTGAGAAAGTGGAAAGTCAGAAATTGCATTGCATCATCAATATGTAATGTCGTATTGTCGAAGAACGTCAATTTCGAATAAATAATTATTCTTTAGGTCGTTCTTCCCACTTTCATCCTCGAGCCTCGTTCTTTCCTAGAGAAGCTGTCCGACTACTACTTCCATGCTGACCTCCTCCATGAGTAAGATTTAAAAGAAACAGCAGCAACAACCATAACAACACAACAATAATGACAACAACAACTTCAGAGCCTCGCTCGAGGATGATCCGCATATGCGCATGGTCAAAGTGATGCGCTTCTATCTGTCCGGCTTCTACAAGAAGCCCAAGGGACTGAAGAAGCCGTACAATCCCATTCTCGGAGAGACCTTCAGATGCTGCTGGGAACACCCAGATGGATCAACCACGTTCTATGTGGCCGAGCAGGTAACTCATTCGTTTGTCGGTTTTCGCGAGGAGCGGTCGCGTTTCAAAGTATTCTCCAAGTTCTTCAATAGTAACTTTGGTGAAATACTGTATGACTTCGTGTTAGAAAACCTCGAAAATAGACGCATAATATCTGAACAATTTTGATAACGCAGGTGTCCCACCACCCTCCCATCTCCTCACTGTTCGTATCCAACCGCAAGGCCGGATTCGACGTGTCCGCCACCATCTTGGCCAAGAGCAAGTACTACGGTAACTCCGTCTCGGCTATGATGCTCGGCAAGATCAGGTACGGTAATCGCTGACTTTATCCATTCTAGGTACGGTAGTATTACGGTAGCCTACGGCAATGAAGGTACGGTAGGTTCCGTGTCCACCTGCTCTTGTTTTCACTGACCGGATAGAAATCAGGATAGAGAGTACTTTGATTAATTAATAAATTCAATACTAATTATCCCAATTAAGAATCCGCCTGCTCAATCGTGGAGAGACCTACACCGTCGGTCTTCCCTTCGCCAACTGCAAGGGAATCATGATCGGATCGATGACACTCGAACTGGGAGGACAGGTGCGGTAGTTCATGCGGGGCACGCTTAATATTTTCGCACCATGCAGCTATAATCCATTTTCGACACAGTTGCCTATCACTTTCAGTTAATTTACATTAGGAAATGGAGCTATCAGAATGCAAATCCAGTAGCGCTTTCGCTTATATCAGATGAGGCGAGAGAGTATGGGAACTGAAGACAGTAGTCCAGTAGTGAATTGGATCCGGAAATGGGCGAAAAGTAATTACTCTCCATCCCTGCACCCCCGTCCTGCGTACTATTAATCAGGGCAGCGGTCTGATTCTCTTTATTTCCCCCACATTCTAACATTTCCTGACCAGCGAGGGACCATCAGTATGGGTAGACTGACTAGAGTTCATTAATCACTTGAGTGGCGAGGAGGCAACGTCGAGGGTGAAAGTAGTAATACAATACTGACGCCTTTGGGGGATTGGAAAAGCTCTGGAAATTGATTTGAATGTGACACTTTCATGCGATGGGAAAAAAATCAACCAAATAAATTTAAAATAATCCTCAAAATATAAAAAAATACAGGTGACGATCGAGTGCGATCGCACTGCCTACACTTGTCTGCTCGACTTCAAGCTGAAGCCCTTCCTCGGAGGATCCATGAATGTCATGAATGGACAGGCAAGTATCTCTCCACCCATCCCCCTTATTATTCATGACTAGACTAATCCCCAGAGCAGGATGAATGGTTCTCGTGTTCAGACTGCAGCACAAATCCGATAATAGTCATCGTAATTGAATAAACTGAGCAAAGAGGCTCCGATATCTCGGATTTTTGTACTAAAATAACGAAATTCAATTCAGATCAAGCTCGGGAAGGAGACGATCACTGAGATCGACGGGCACTGGGACGGACTCATCTCGTACAGGAACGTCAAGGACGGATCAAAGGTTACTTTTTATCCGATCAGTTACTTCGTCTCGGCTTTGTGGATAGTGATTATGCCTATCCGATCAGTCACTTCAATCTTTGCATCAGACACCTGTCACCCCCAACGTTGTCTCTCAAAGTGTCATGCCCTGTCCAAACAATCTAACCTGTAATCCCCTATCTCACTTTCCTTCTCACCCTTCTCCAATCTGACCCTAATATGCACCTGTCATTTCTTTCTGGTCTTAGTCGTTCTGGCCCTGCAGAATCGCATCTCACTTTGCACGTCACCTTCACTTCCTTCCGGGCCTGAAATCGTAGAACTAAGATTGATGTCACTGCAAGATTTTGGCGCGATGATGATGAGAGTGCAAATAACGTTTTTTTTGTTTTTTTAGCTCTCTCGTCTCTCTGACCGACGAGTGCGTGTGAAATTGAGAGAGTTGGTCAAATATTCGGTGAATATTAGTCAAATACAGGCCACTCTCTGGGAGGCGACGCCGGAGACTTTCGGCCGGCGACTTCCCAGGAAGGAGATCCCTCTGGAGAGCCAGGGAGATTGGGAGAGCAAGAGGTGAATATTTCATTTAGCTTCCAGTGAAGGTGTAAAATCGCGTACAAAAGTCTTTTTATATAGTTTCTCATGTACGATCGTGTGAACCAGTGTAAGTATCACTTTACATCGGAGAGGACGTAGTGAAGGTCAAGTATGACGTCATTGCAGGCTGTGGGTCAAGGTCAGTGAGGCCATCGCAAACGACGATCAGTACAAGGCCACCGAGGAGAAGACGGTGCTCGAGGATGATCAGGTCAGTCGCTGTCGGTGATCAGCTGGGGAGCGGTCGCCTTCCTCCTGGCATCTGATTGACGTCTGAAATTTAGCGTCGTCGTGCCAAGTCGGGTATCCCTCACGAGACGAAGATCTTCCGTCACAACCCGCAGAGGGACACATACGAGTATATCCATGCCGAGTGAGTTTCGAAAATACGTCGATTGTTCACTCATGAAGGTCGTGGAGAACACATACGGATTCTTCCAAATGGATTTATGTTTTTGTGATATAATCCTTTTTTTGGGCTCATACATATGTATGTACATAAATGTGAGGGAGATAGCTGATGTTCCAAGTGTCGGCACGGATGGAGCCCAGCCCCTTTTGCCGTATCTCTCACCTTCCCCCTCATTCATCGGATAATGGAAGGGACGCCCCCTCTTTGATTTACCCTGTCCCCCATCCAAATGCCCCGATTCCTTATGGCGCCTCGTTTGTTTTGGAAAAGGGCCCGGAAAGGGGAAATCATCTCTCATTCCCCTTCCAATGGCTACCTTTCAAGCCTTCTGCTCGTCGGTCTAAAGGAGGTCATAATGAGGGGGCAGCGCAAAATATGGACCATCACTTTTGAAGATTATGACCTTTCCAAGGCTGCTAGATTCTTTTTTTTTCGAGGAAAATCAAAATTATTCTTAATTCCATTTTGCACTGATAATATGATGCAATTCTTGTTTCATTTTTCCGGCATTTGCGTAACCTTTGCCTCTCCCCGCTCCGAGTGACTCACCGTTCCTTCCCTATTTGGATTTATCCAATTTTCTTACTAGTTATATTCCTTTTGAACTAATTTTTGCAAGTGGAATTGATTCAAGAACCGATATTCCAATAGTATTCGGTTTCCACTCGACCACGTTTAACCATTTTTAAAGATTTTCGTTTCATTTTTAAAGATTTTTCCTCTTCAGTCACCGTCCTTGGGATCTGCACAACGACGTGAAGCAGATCGAGCACGATTACGTCATCAAGACCATCTGCAAAGTGAAGTCAACGACGAAGCTCGCCAAGGGAGCGAGATCAGCTGAGGTACGGGAGTACGGTAGCTTAGGGTATTGTAGTCTTTATGAGGCACGATAGATATGAACGGTAGCTTGGGTGAGAAATCAATCTCGCATGCGGTATACCTAATCGTACCTTGCTAGAGTGGGTTAGATCCCTTCTCTCCTTGATTTTTCGTCTCTGTCAGGAAGGGGAAGAGGAGGAATCGTCCGACTCGACTACTCACGCTACCCTCACCAACAGAAGAAAGGCCAGAGACGAACACGCAATGGCTGCGGAGATGAAGGTAATAATCAATTATGAATGATCGAACTCTCTCACATTTCCATGCTCTCTCGCTTCTCAAAAATACATCCCCTCACACCCCAAATGTACTTCGTACTAGCAGTTTCCCATTGCTGACTGGCAAATAATGTAATAGGATCTTCGCTTAGGGCCAGTCCAGTCTCGATTTCGGGACATCATTAGCAATCCAAAAAAAGCATATCCAACCAAAAAGTCGAGGCGTCTCATTAGCTTTTCGCATTAGCACTCACTAGTATAAGCAACGTTGAAAACAAGAATGAGAAAGCGAATTTATTCACCCCAGGACTCATTGGAGTATACAATATTGATGCGCTATCATTTATTGAAATTATAAGGTTCAAAACTATTATTTTCCATCCCAGGACTCGCTCGACCGCACTTCACTCCTTCTCGAGAGACTCGGGGAGCGTCTCGACTCCGTCGCTGCTGATGCCGCTTCCTCTCGTCGGTCCCTCCTCTGGGCGGCCTTCGCCCTCGCCCTCCTCAACATCTTCCTCTTCCTCTCCCTTCGAGATCGCATCACAGCTGCTGTCGCTGCGCCGCCCGCCCCTCCCAGCATCTGAGAACGATTTTCGAAATACATTATTCGAAAGTGCCGATCTCCTACTGGGCTCTCTCATTCATATTCGTGCTCCCCTTCCAGCTGTTATTGAAACTGTAGTGTACTCTTATTGAGACGACCCCGATCGCCTGATTCACAGCATTCACATGGCTCGATTTCGATCCAAATTTCACTGATTTCGAACCTGCTCCTACTCTCTGAAAATGATTCCGACCCATTCAACCTAGATTTCGACTCTCGATTTTCGAATTCCTAATTCTCCGGTTCTTCTTCGGTTCCACAACGTATGTGCTTCCCCATCCCATATTTGTGCTTCATTCATTCATATTCATATTTCAATTTACCTGTTTATTTTTACTTTAGTGTATTGCCAGCTCCTGAAACAGATCCATATTTTAGCTGCTTCACCCATTATTACCGTATCCTTGTTCCTCCCTCAGCCCCTCCCGACTCCGCCCCATTGAGTAATGTAGTCCCTAGAAGCCTTGTATCCCTGAGAGGGGCAGTCGTTTATCCCATTCACTTGATGAGGCGTGCCGAACCCCTCTGGATCCTTTCTTCTTCTGCTAATATCCTCTCTTAGATGCGCTTCTTTCGTACTAATCTCCTTCTCTCTCCACTTCTTGCTGCCAGAGAGAAGGATGGGAGGCTCATTTGCACCTGCTCCATCTCAATTTGCTGTCCCTTTCGGCGTTCTTCCCCTGCTTTCCCCCGCTGTCGAGTATTCTCTTCTCCCCTCTTCAATCCGTTGTGACACTCACACGAGTTCTTCATACTTCTCCTTCCATACTCTTGATTCCCCTGTGACTCCTTTGCCTTTCGAAGAGAGAGGAAGACCTGCTTCTCCCTTCACTCTTCGAAAGGATCGGAAGATGGGTAGACGTAATTAACGCCTGTTCTTTCCCCAGTTTTACCCCATTAGTTGCCAATATTTCAGTCTCTTTGCTGCACTGCTTAGCCCGCTTTTGCCTGATTATAACCCTGATTATTCTAACTTTCGAGGAGTTTATTGTAATCACCTAGCCGCACTTGCTTGTAATCCTCTCGGAATAAAGTATTATGTAAATGACGAGGGGGAATGATTGATCGATCGAGAGAACTAGAGATGGGATGACTCCTCTCTCGAACAGGAAAGGGGCGGGGCGACAGTTTTCCGTTCCTCTTGTATTGCCAGTACGCGCGCCGCTCTTACGTCTCTCGCGCGCAGGCCAATTCAAATGGACGCTGGAAGCATTGTGCTCTTCTCTCCTCTCTCTCGCCTCTTCCACTCAGTATTCCGTCCATTATTTCTCATTACTTCCCCCCACTCTGTTCTCTTAAGAGAGGCGTCTCAGATTGATTCGGGCACTCTCCTTCTCTCTCTCCTTTCCGCCTTTCCATCTGTTCATCTTATCTCGTTACCTTGACGCCCTCCATCTCTGGATAGGGCACTAGTAATTTCCCACTGTAGTATCCGACACTTCCCCTCCCCTCTCCTCTCTCTCCTCTTCTCCTTCTCCTCTTCATCATTCACACTTACAATGCGAAATGCGCGCTCCTCTCTATTGATCGGACGCAAAGCTACGTGTCATGCACTAATATGATGTTAATTTATCGGAAACGTTTCATCCCTCTCTCGCGGTTTACTATTACACCACCATCCCTCCACTTCCCCCTCTTGCAGGTAGTTGCCATCCGTGTACAGCGTCGTGTCGTCATCTTCAATGGCTTCCATCGTCGCATCTGGAGTCGCACCGTCGTCGAATGGTACCGTGGCACCCGTGGTACCATCTGTGGTCGTGCCCGAACGTCCCAAGAAGGTTGGTTCCGATAACAACAAAAACAATAACAAAAGAATAACAATAACAAACAAATTCAGGACATCCTTGAGGACCCGTTCGATGCTATCACTGAGAACATCAGGGCTCACAGGAAGATTCTGAAGGAGAAGGAGGTTAGTTTATCAATTGAGTGAGTCGATTTATCGATTTTTCGGGTTCTTTTGAGGAAAGATTACGGTAGATGGAGCACTTGTTATTGAGAAACTCTACTTTTTGGGCCGCCTCGAGAGCGTTGGCAATTAGGGCAACGAAGCTTATCAGATGTATTTTCAGGAGAAGATCTTCTCCATCCAGAAGAGGGCCAAGGATCTGGGGTTGAAGGTACGATTGCGTCATCACTACTAAATTCCAAACATAATAAATACCAATTAAGAAGATTGAGGTAAGCAAGTCGGCCCACAGACGAGCACCACCTACCGTAGTCGCTTACGACTGTAAAATCGCTTTAAGTGGCCGAACCCTTTACCTTTTAAGATGACTGCCGCGGAGACGGTGGAGTGCTCCAAGCTGCCCGATCTGCAGGAGGGTATCAGAAGGAATGACGTCAGTGACTCTCTCGTTTTTGCACTCTCTCGCCCTTAAAATAATTTTAAAATCTTAAAAATTCTCAGGAAGTGATGGATGACGTCAAGGCGGCTAGGAAGGAGTATCTGTCAGCGAATGCTGAGCGGGTGAAGAATGGAAAGGTACCGTAACCCAACGATCCCTGAGCTACAGTATCCATTCAGGACGACCGGCAAATCGGGTTCTATCAAGGGGTCCAACTCATTCGTCGGGTGCTGTATGCGAGAGAGGCGGTCGGCCATGCCTTCAGACCTATGGTCAGAAAGGCCCTAGAAGACGGCCATCATGGAGCGCCGGTGAGCATTTTTTTTTTTTTTTAGACAAATTTGTGATTTATTCAAAAGAAAAATCGTATAGTTGATTTTTGGGAAGCTCAAAACTGTTTACATTCCCATCGTAAACGCTTGCAATTGCAATGGGAACGTTTGCTCTGCATTGCTCATTCATCAGTTTTGGAGCTCTTCCACGTTTTGCAGTTTGATATGAATGATAAAAACGACGTTGAAACAAATCGATATTTGCTGACATTTTTCGAAAAGATTTCCGGGAAAGCACAAAATATCGAAATTAATGGTTCCTCGCATTGCAGAAACTGGAGGCTCAAGAGTTGGAGCAGCTGATCGAATTGGAGGCCCTGTTCAACGTCTCGTCTGAGGGATGCAAAGACAATGATGAACGCACGAAGAAGTTCGACCATTCGTCTGAACAACTCTTCAGAATTCTCCATGACAAGGACGGTGGTGAGTTCATGGATTATTGATTAGTTGAAATTACCACAAAATTGATTAGTTTTGTTTTTCATGCGTTTTTGATTGCATCCACGAATTATTGATCTCTTGGATTGTTGATTAGCTGGTTCCATGGAGTATTGCTTGTTGGGATTGGAATATTGATTAGTTGGGATGTGGATGATTGAACAGTTGGGATTAGGATTATTGATTAATGCGGCATTGGATTGCTGTTCAGTAGGTCCTATGATACTTTATAATTTGAGATTTGTATTATTGATTAGGTGGACTTTTCGCAATATTGATTTTAGGCGATCGTTTATATTTTAATTATTTGACTATTGTAAATATTATTTTCCGAGGTGTTTTTTTATTAGTTGACTCCAGCGTTCGATCGTTGAAGTGACAGTCCCCTTCAGAAGACCCTCGTCGAACTGTGCTCAATAGACTCATCTCCAGTGACTACTTTGACGGATTCAAGTACAATGGCGCGTATAAGAAGGAGAAGAAGGTGAAGATTGCACTTGTACATCATCACAGACGAAGAGTGCATACCTTCCTCTCACGGTAAAACCTCGCGCTTATGAATCCCTCTCTCGTATTAGTTTTACTCGACAATTTCTCCCCCCGTGACTTTATATTGTGGATCTATAGATTGTGCAATGGTTCGAGATCATCAGTGTAACAATGTATCAGCGCTGATATCTGATGAAAATGAGATAGAAATGAGAGAAATGAGACCATGTCTTCCCTACTTATCGATCATTTATTCATAGGATTAATCGTGTCTTTCTCTCGTAATGCGAATAACGTGCTTTCCCCTCCATTAGTAAGGACGCTTCAGAAAAGCGACGTGAGTCGATGAAAAGAGAGAGAGAGATTCGTCTAATGAACTTACTTCATTCAGGATAAGAGGAAGGCCGAGAAGGTCGTCGAGCGCAAGATGAGGGCTGAAGATCCACCGGTATGTTTCACAGTAATTTAAAACCATATTTTAATAGCATTTTGCAATGCAATAGTTCCTATCTAGCTGTGACAAAAACACACTGTGACGCTATGACGAATGATATCAACCCCGCTTACTCAAATGACCTTTCGCCTCTCTTCTTCCTCCTAGATGTTTGTCTCTAGAAACGTCCAGACGTCACAGCCCCTCGGGGCCACTATCACTAGTAGTAGGCACTAGAAGAAGGACAGATGAGGCAACTCTCACCTTTTCCCTCCAAAGAGAAGCGCGCGTCTCGGTATTGATTGCCCCTTTTTAATTATGCCGTTTCATCTCGCCTAGTGCATAGATAAAAAAAGAGAATGCGCTCTTCCCTACCATGCATCTCGCCTATTCTAGTGTACGTTGCCACATTTTTATATGTTTTTGCGCATTTTTGTCTACTCCCTTGCCCTTATAGACTACTTAATCGGTTATTAGGTAATATATACTTGTATAACATTAAATTTTAATTCCAGGTAACCTTCCTGAAGCCGTCCGACCTCGCCGCGGCTCCTCCCTTTCCTCCTCCCTCTTTCATCTACGACGACTCCCTGCCGCATCCCAACCAGATCTTCTTCAATGGCACCCATATGCATATGCCGCCGCCGCCGCCCGGCCTCATGCAGATGATGCCGCCCATGCAGCAGCTGCAGCAGCGGCCGCTCATCATGGGCCCGCCGCCGCATCTGGCGCACATGCACATGGGCCCTCCGCCCATGCTGCAGCAGCAGCTGCAGCAGCTGCAGCAGATGCCGCCCATGTCCATGCCCCCGCCTATGGGCCAGGCGCAACCCCTCATGCAGCAACAGCTGCCGCCGCCCGTCCCCTTCCCCAATGGCGAGTTCCCTTATAATCGTAATGTGCTTTTAACACCTCTCTGACCTCCTCCCTTTGGTGTTCATTACTGCACTAGTGCCATCTCTCTCTCCTTTCCATTGGGAGGAGTCGCAAGAGGGGGAATGGGAACTACGAAAGTACATTTGTCCCTTCATCTTCTTCTTCATTCTCCCTTCCTCCTCCTCTTCTCCATCCCAAAGTGTTGTAACTCACCCCAGTCTCTCTTTCTCCTCCTCTTCCCCGTTTCAAAGTGCATAATATTAATGGCGTGCCAGTTGGCGGAGAGTGAAGAGTTGCGAATGTCCCCTCCTTATCTTCCCGAATCATCGCTCCGCCCCCTTTTGTTGCACTTTCCGTCCGAATCTGCCCTGCCCGATAAGACAATCCGGTTAAAAGGCTGGTTCCTGACCCTTCCATACCCTTACACTGACCAAGGCGTCCCTGCTTTCCCGCCCGATTTCCCTGTTTGATTCTCTCCCTCTCCTTTCCTTCACCCTTGGCCTTCCCTCCTCTGCCCTCTACTCGCAACATTGAGAGCAGGCGGAGAGGGGGCAAAGACACCTGTCCCCTCTCCCTTTCCCTCCTCTTTTTCCCCCCCTTTCAATCCTCAGTTCATTCGACTTCTCGCCCCCAGGGAGCTGTCGCTTCTCTTATCCTTCAGTTATTAGTGATATCTCCCTATGATACTGGCCTGGCAATGTCCTTTCTCCTAGTCTCAACATTTACCTTACTACACCATCCCATACCGTACCCATTAGTGTTGCCTATCGTCTGCGTTTTAGTGATAACTCTGACCCACCGATCTACCGTGCCTTATCTCATTGTCGATTATTAGCAATAACTCTGACCCACCTAACTACCGTGTCCTACCGAACCTACCGTAACCCTACCGTATTGCAGGTAACGCGGCGGCGTGGGAGCCGCCGGTGATCCCGGCCACTTCTTGCGCCACTGGTGGAGGACAAGTGAGAACGTCTCCCACGGGATCGAAGGACGGAAGTGGCAATGGAGCTATGAGGGGAAGAGGCGGCCATCAAAGGAATTTCCAGCCGAGACCCAACAACGTCAACAATTTCAGTGAGTTATCATATCTTGTACAGAGCATAGGGAGGATTAAGTATTTTAAGGTACCATGTTTCTATTGTAAAATCATGTTAACTATCTTTGTCGAAACATAGGAATGGGTACACATGTTTTCCCCGGTTTCGAAAGCGGTGATTCACTTGTTGTTTTCCCTCCCTTTTTTGAAATGGAGATGATTCCCGATTCTGGAAGGAGTGACGAGTGACCGTCGATTCTTATCTCCACTCGCAACATTTGGTCCTTTCGCAACAGAGAAGGGATTAGTGATAATTAATGGGAGAGGGGAGAGGAGGGGTGATGGAGAGTCCTTTGTGCGATTGGTTAGTGTCACGACCGATCTCTGACTTGATAAAGTGCAGGGAAGGGGTAGATTCAGAAGACGATAAAAATGGGAAAAAATCAGTAGATTGATAGCAAAAACCCCAACCAACTTATCATTATCAACTATAAAGATCAATGCTTTATTTAATTATTCAACTATTTCAGATCAGTACACCCCTCCGATGGCTCACTTCAATCCCCCATTTGGAATGCTCTTCCCCAACAACGGCGTGCCCTTCCAGAACAACGGCTTCCGAGGAATCCCCAACCAACAGTGTAAGTTTGTTACTTCATACAGCTACTACATACATTCCGGGAAGTTTCCAATTTCTCCCCGTCATGTGTCTCCAAGAATCAGAGAGCACCTCAAACGAGACGACCTCGTCTGATTCTAAGAATTAATATCGAAAGGATTAGCACTTGATAGAATTCATTTTGATATTGCGAAATATGAGTTGAAATTGAAGATGAAACCTTGGACACTTTCGCTGAACAGCAAACGCTGCAAAAAAAGCGTCCCGCTTATCTCACTTTTCTTATCTTTTCGCAACTTTGTCCTTCACACGTATTCCCCGGCATTCCTACCGTACCTCAGCTACCGTAAGGAATGATGACCATAGGGGATTAGTGACAGGAATCGGATGAGATGGGATGACTGTAGAAGTATAGAAGAAGAAGGGGATGTCAATGGATGAATTACTAATCTACCCTCTTTCCAGACGGTCTCAACAACCTCACCAACGGCATGGGACAGATCACGATTACCAACGCGCTGCCGCACGGTCTGCCGCAAACCTCAGGACTGATCATCCCGCCCACCACGTCGGTCAACTCCAACGGACAGCCGTTCCGTCGTCCCAACTACCGCCCGGCCTACCAGAACAACCGAGGTCGTGGCGGCAACCAAGCACAGAACGGCTCTAAGAACTGAGAAGTCGTTCCCCTCAAACGTTCCCCTCAACCATTCAGTCTCTCGGTGAGCGCGAACAATATCTGTGCATTGTTCTCTAGTTATCGATTTTTGTTATGTAAACTTTAATTGTAATCGCGTTATTGAGTTCGCGCTCCATTTCCGGTCCCGGCTTTACCTTTTCCGTATCTTACCGTATCTCAGCGTCCATTCCACCCCTACTCCGATGACTACCGTAATCTCCCCCATATCTGTCATTCTGTAACTGTTAACCCATTGACATCTCCTCCCTTCTTCTTTCTTCTACAGTCATACCCAGACAGTCGTTCCCATCCGATTCCTGTCACTAATTCTCTATTGTCATCCACCACTTCTTTTGTTCTTTCCCTCCCCTCTCCCTCATCCTTCTTATCCCCTTCATTCATCCCTGTGCCCCCTCCTTCTCCTCCTTCCTCTCATTTCGAGTCAACGAACAAACTCGATTACTCATTGGTTCCCCCTCCTCCTCCTTCTTTTCTCTTCCATCCTCACTCATTTATATTCGCCCCTCGCCGTTATATTCAGATTCATCCCGCTAGGCCACCAATTCGTATTATTTGTATTGCGACTCTGCACCAATTCGTCCTCGATGTTCTTTCGTGTGCGACGAGGAGCCGTAGACGGACGGCGGGGCTGCAGCAGCTGCAGCAACCTTGCTGCTGCTGCAGTCCCGCCACCGAGTCTACGACTCCTCCTCCGCAACTTTTGCTGCCGCAAGTGTCATGGAGCCCCCGTGCTCCTATCATAGGACGCAGAGGCGATTGGCTTAGTCTCGCATTTGTGCTTCATGTTCCTCCCTACCCCCTCCTACAACCTGGATGGTGTCCCTAGTCGTCGTCCTCCTCCTTCTCCTTCTCCGATTTTCCTCCTTTCCCCCGTCATTTTCGCACTGATTCATCCTCTTCCTCCCTCTCTTCGATCGCTTCCCTCATCTCTGCATACATTCGCACTTCTGTTCATCTATTTCTCTCTTTTTTCTTCATTCGTCCCCCAAAAAAGCCCCCCACGATAAAGGTATTGGAGCACAGAAAAAGTGGCAAGGGAGGCAAAAAGCGAACGGGGGGGGAGACACTTCTTCTTCTCCATCTCCGTTTCCTCCTCTCGATGGGTGATAAAGAGAGGAGGAGTTCACTCGTATTCAAGGCCAGAGTGTCTCCTATCACTTGACAGTTCAATCCTCCCCTCCCTCCCTCCTCCTTCCCTCTCCCTCGTCCCCTTCTCCTCTCTCTGAGGGGGCGGCCGCAATCATCTCTGGCTGCCGTCTCGAATCAATCCATATTCCTAGATGGATCGACCACTCATCCTCAACTCCCTCCTCACCTTCATCCACAATTATCGGGACTCGCCGAGGCTGCGACCGCTCGTCACGGAGTTCTTCCCGGTGAATGAGATACTCGAGGCGGAACAATTGCTGGAGAAGAGGCTGGGAGTGAAGGGCGATGTTTTCTACCTGTATGACTCGATTGTTTCCTCTGGAAGAACGCCCATATTCGCCGCGGCTGATCTCACTGTGATGCCGCTCGTCCTCATTGATAACACGGAGAAAGATGAGGTACGGTACTTGCACTATCGAGGAATGGCTTTATTAGGGATAATTAGGGTATTATGGATGCAAATATTGATGGAAGTGCCGTTCCAGATGATTCGGGAGATGAGAGGTCTCCGTCGCTTCATTACGGAAGCACTAAATGGACGGATCGACGACCTCAGTTCCCGGTAATTTCCACCCTTCATCCGCTCCTCTAATTGCCGCTTATGATAGGCGCATTTCCTCCCGGCTCACTCCTCCTTTCCTCTCTCTATCCTTCTAAATGAGTCTCCCTCCTTTCCTTCTCTCTATTTCCCTAAATGATACAATGAAGGAGGGAGGAGGAGGATTCTAAATGGCGCTGGTAACTAACTGTTAAGGGCGACAACACTCACTGTATCATTTGCTCCATTCTTCCTCCCCCCTTCTTCTCATCTTTCCCTAGCTTCTTCTTATCTGCCTGTACAGACAAAAGAGCTTTGCCTCCTCCCTTCCATCATCCTCCGTTATCAGTAGAGAGAGAGCGAGTGAGATGGGATGGCTAGGAAGAGGGAGAGGAGAGAGAGGAGGGACGGTGTCAGATGCGATAACATTACAGTGTGTACGACTCGGCATCATCCTCATCGGAGGGAGATCTCATCCTTCCTTCGTCCAAGTCTCAGCCCCCTTCACCCTCCATCTCCTCCCCTCTAACCCCTTCTGAGATGGACACTTCCACCTCATCCGCCTCCACTGAGAAGTCCTACCTCGAACCCACGAAACTCGACCAATCCATGCTCGAGGTACCGTAACCCTAAGACTACCGTAATCCGATTATCGTTGCAGGACAAGGCCTCCTTCGATGGACCACCAAGCAAGAAGCGCTGCAGTCGAAGTCTTGATGCCGCCGTTGCTAAGCTCAACGACATTCAGAAGGTGGGATTCTGAAGGCACACGAAAGATTCTAATATAGACAATTTCAGACCAAAATCGAGCCTCTATCACCGATCCCCTCTTCGGTTCCTCAACTCTGTCCTCTTCCTCCGGCTCCCCGTCCTCCTCCTCAGACTACCCCCCAGATCCCTCTCTGGGCATCATCAATGCAGCTGGACCCTCAATCGTACCTGGCACTGATCTCCAGATTGGTTCAGTCCTCGATTCCACCAACTACCGTACCTTCAAACCCGCCTACCCTGCCTACCGTACCCATCCGTCCTCCCTCCATTCACTCCGTGCCTTCACCGAGGGAAGAGATGAGGTACTAATTATGCTATATCTGGACATGGGTTTCGCAAGCATCCTCATTATATCTGGGTTCGCTCTCCTCCAGCGCCTCTTCCCCTTATGATTTCATGCGATTGCGCGTTCTCAACCACTGATTGTTATCCTCCTTTCCTCCATCCTCTCTACCATTCGCTCCTCGCTCTTCTCCCTCTCCCTCTCCTCCGTTCGATAGACACAACACAGTTAGGAGAAGAAGTGAGAAGAGATAGGAGGAGGTGATAAGTGATAACGAGTAGAGTGATGAAGGAGAGGGATGGGGGATGGGTTACAAGGTCGAATCGAGAAGAGAGGGGGAAGGGGGACTCAGAGTGGATACTCGCAACTACTTGCAAGAGAAGGAGTATCAATCTCATAACGAATCGAGTTGCCAAATGAGCGAGCGAAACTGCCATGATGAGCAATCAATTGAAGCGGATAGGATAGGTGTGCAATATACCTCGGGTTCGACTCCCAGTCGGTGCACTAACTTTTTGTAAAAAATAAAAAAGAGCAATTCCAGTGCGGAGAGACGCGTTCCGACGGCGGATCTCGAAGATGACGACGATGAGAAGGGATACGATGACTCGTCGCCCTCTCCCAGTGAGCAAGCAATGATGATGATGAAGGAAGAGGATGGAGATGATGGTGAGAATACATAAATCCGAGCATAAGTGAAACATAACTGACTTCCAACGCCTATACATCACTCATGATGAGTGATAACATGATCATTCCTAATGATTCACGTTGAGAGTAGAGATAAGATTTTGAGGAGCAACTTAATGATATTCAGAAGACAAGCCCTTCGTCTGTCCTCACGTCAACTGTCTCAAGCGTTTCGGCAACAAATTCCTGCTCAAGAAGCACCAGTTCATTCATACTGGCCTGAGACCTCACGCGTGTCCCTATTGCTCGAAGCGGTGAGCCTCATTGATCTTTGGTCTTTGATCTCTGGCTTATCTTTGATCTCAGATTCAATCGCAAGGACAACCTCCTCCGCCATAAGAAGACACACATCGGAGGGGACGAACCCCAATCTGCAGCCGTCAATATCTCCCTGCTGCTTGCTGCCGCTGCTCAGGACGAGGAGTGATTAGAATTCGATTTCTGACTCTCTCATTCTCGCACGCTCTCTCGCACTGTCTTAGTCATCTGAGGAGATCCGCTGAGTAATCTCCCCCGTTTACGTAATCAGTAGTAGCAACTTTGTTATCTCTCCTTATCAACATCCTCACTCATGATCGTTATCTCCCCTCTTCTCTATGCTCATTACCGGTCTCATCTCCCCTCCTTTTTCCTCCCCTCAACTACCCGATCAGTGCAAAGCATAAGTAGTCTAGTAGTAATCGACGAGGTATTCCCGGAACAATAAAATCGGGATTAGAGACAATCCTGTGCCTCTCGTTGCCCCTTCCCCCGTGTGCCACACTGGCATAATGCACTAATCTAGCCATAATAATCCTAAGGAATTCAGAAGATTTTGCAATACAATCAGATTTCGCACGACTGCAATCACTTTTCTGCTCTCATCTCTCTGTGTTGTTCTCTCTCTCTCAGTGATAATAAACGGTTGTGGACCAAAGGTCTGTCCTCGTCCCCTTCTCAGGTTGTAGAGATACTATCACGAATTGCGTCGGATGCCTATCACGACCAATTACGTAATTGGCCTATCAACCCTTCCTAGTCTCCATACACAACCGAGAAATGATCCAGTTAATGAGGTGACAACCAGCAGCCCTATCCACAGGTAGTAAACGTATGGGTTTGGCCTAGATCAGTGATTAGCCGTTCACTCTCTCTCCCTCCTCATCCTCCTCCTTCCTCATCTTATCATCACTATTGGGGTCGAGCCCTCTGCCATGATACGATTACTAGGGAATTGAGGGAACATTGAGGGGGAAGTTGAATCACAACTCATATTGTTCGAAAAACCCTGAAAAAATCCTCATATGAATGACAAATCGATGGTGTTTCCTGTTGAGGTAAATGTTTTTATAGAAGCACAATACTGTCGATCCCTCGAGTCTGGACCTGAGGGTGAGGATTAATGAGATGTCCCAGTGCATTCGTTGCGTACTTCCTACTAATCCCTACAAGCACCTGTCCAATCAAGCGAACGCCCACTAATTATTATTATTGCACGCATATTGGATCGATCGTGCAGTGTAACAGAGCTCAAGAGCCTCTTAGATATGATATCACGCCCTTTCCGCCTATTACAACTAAGAGATACTACCGTTTCCCCTCCTCCTCCTCTCCCTTCCTCTCGAGAAATTCGCTCATATATCATGTTGTCTTCTTTCCCCCATCTCTTCCCTCCGTCGTTCTGTCAATCTTCTCACTCTATCGAATCACACATTTTATAGCACGGAAAGTAGGAGGGAAGGTCGAAAGAGCGATGGGAATGTAGAGGCAGGATGATAAATGACAGTGAGGACGTCGACGGACGTCTGAAGATGACGAAGACAACGATGGTGGATAATCAATACTTCCCGAATGATCGACTCCGTTGCAGAGTGTTCTGCAAATGAAATAGTTTAGCAAAAAATATGACCAAATATTGGAAATAATGGATTTCAGTTATGTTTCACTAATGATGTCCCACTCAAAACCACACATATATGCCAATAAACAGTAAATAATAAATAAATAATAAATAATATCCAAATAACTTACCACGCTGAAACAGCGTGCGATCAGATGGTTGGCGGCTTTCTCCACTTGGTGATTTCTTTCTCGAACTCGAGACTGGAATTCACTCGTGCTGCGGAATCGCCTGAATTTAGATTAAACTATGCCTTTTTTTAAACAATTGTTAAAACATTTATGTTTTTCTGCTCTCAGTTATGTTTCACAATTCATTTTTGTTTATGCGAGACTTTATATAAATTGAGTGATTTATCTAAAAACATAAAGTATATCGAATGTAAATATGAATAAAGCTACAATCAATCGTTAATCAACTCATTTCGGGGTCACTTTTAGGATCAGCTATGTTTCCCTACTTTTTCCGTCTGAGTTATTAGATTCTCACTTCTGAGTGGCCCTTCTCATCTCCTCCTCATCGAATGCCTTCACCGCCGTTGGATCTGCCCTCAGGAATGGTTTGGCCGCATTGAGCGTCGCTTTGCCCTCAACGACCGCCCGAGCGACGTTGCGACGCTCGTCCTCCATCTGGAAATTGTGTTTGATCTGTTAGTTTGCAAACATAATATATTTCACCCATTACATACAGTCCTTCCCACAATTTCACTATCATTCTCAATGCAATTTTTTCATGGCTGCTTTGACACAATAAAGAAGGAGGAGCATCCTCACCCTCGCTCTCGTCGCAGCAGCCACTTTGATGGCCGTTTGTCGCTTCTCGCACCGATAGATGAACTCGGGCCGATGCTTCTTGAGGTAGTACTGAAATAGATCGTTTGAATTTAAATCTATTGGATGTTTGAAGCAAGATATTTTTCGGTCAATACAAAGTAAATCCCCAGACAATTCGCTAAATATGAATGAGTTTCAGAGATTTGACAAAATAGGTTTTTTTAATATGCAGGAGAGTTGTCACAAGAACTGTTTTCTCACCGAAGGAGTCTTCTGATTGGCGATCTCCTCGCTCTTCTCAGTCGATTCACTGAATAATCTCTTCGGGGTCGATTCCGTATCCGATTCAGCGCTGCTCTTACTGGCCTGAATATTTTACGTTGAATTTTTTTTAAATACCTAATAAATTACCGGTTTGGTATTCCTCTTCGGAGTGGAGGTGGAGATGGGATGGATAGTGGGCTGGAGACGATTCTCGGATGGAGGAAAGGGTGGAGGTTGAGGAGGAGCGACGCGAGTTGGAAGGGGAATTGGCGGAAGCCAACTTGGATCTGGAATTTATTTTGAATCAGTTGACCATTTTTTATTCCATTTATTTTCTTGAAATAATTGTTTCGCTAGCATATTCTATTCTATACCGCTCTCAGTTGTGTTTTACGGATGATACCACCTCCTTTTAATTTTTTATAACACGTCTCTTTTTGCTATTTTCCATTCAAACAGTGATGTGTGATGATTATCATCGATTTGCTTCAATTTTCCCATAAATTGCACGCCGTTGGCATCGAAAAGAGATCACAAGCTCTCTGGCATTTCCAATTATTGAACTATTAGCTAGAAGTGGTGCACATGATTCAGCTTCTCCTCTGACATTAGCCAATACATTGTTCTGTTCGGCAATGTTCTCGATATCTCAATATAATATTATGCTTCACTCTGTAGGACTAGATATGTATTGGTAGGGTTTGTTGAATTTAAAGTTAGTGCACCGGATGCGTTTCAACTAAAGTGTATCGAGCCGTGTCCATTTTGGTAGTCTACATTCGTCGATATGGATATTTTCCTCGATGTATAAAATCTACTATTTTATGTTCACTCACTCGTTGTCCTTTTGGGCGTTGATATTGTCGAGCTCTCTCTTGTCTCTGACGAGTAAGTGATCGTCGATTGCCTCCTCCCATCGGCTTTTCTACTCATTACCGGAGACAACTCGGACAAGGAGACGCTCTGTAAGTGTTACACAGTTTACTCATCATTTTTTAATCAGTTCTTTTTATTGTGTTTTCATTTTTCAAGTAAAATCCTTTTTCACATTCTTACCTGCATCGAGTAATTGTGTCTGTCCATCTTCTCGTTCTCGTCTCTTCCCTCTCGGTCTCCACTCCATTTACTCCTCTCACTGTGACGACCCGCGCTTAGTTTCCGGCTGAAAAAAGGAGAGGTCAATTACCACTTTTATTTTATTGGATAGACACAATTTTTATTCGAAAATTTTTTTTATTACTAATTGGATATGTTTCATCACGCCGAATCTATTCGGTAAGCATCCGCAAATACTCCCTCATTCATTCACTATTCATCACTTATCCATCATTCCCTCCCTCATTCTGGTCTATGCCCTCAGGAGCAACCCAAATGCCAATGACACATACGTCAATTAAATTAGCGTCTCTACCGTATCTACTAGGGTGCTGTTGGATCAAAGTTATGTGAAATTAAGTGACGAGCTCTACAATTTTTACTTTCTATTTTATTTTTAACTCATCCCATTCACCCACATCTCCTTATCCTTCATTGTGATCTCTCCTCGCAACTTGGTGATTGTCTCCGATTTTTCGTCCAATCTCCTTCGTAGCACAGCGATCTCTGTTCTGGCATCCTCCAAATCGAGGGAGAGTTGGCGTTCGAGAGGGGAGGGACGAGTGCGCGAGTGGAGACGATGCTCGCCTGAAGCATTATTCCAACAGTTATCGAATTTATTTGAAACATATCCCATATTTTTACTGATTCTATAGTATCATTGTCTGTGACAGGAATTGCACACCTCCAGAGATTCGGCAAAATTCAGCCATCGAGTACTCTTGGACACTCACGATATCGATTGCTGTTGTGGTCCACGGACAGATTCGTATCGATCTGCTTCAAACTTCCGTGATGTTCACTCCTCCGATACGTCACACTCATCTTGTTCTTTCTGCCAGGGTGAGGGTACTCTGGAATAACGAACATGACCAGAATATTCGTTTTTTCCTACTTTCCGCTTTCTATACAAAAATACAATTTTTGAGTGAAATGAGGTAAAAACAACAGTAATCCGGCTCGAAACGTTCCATAAACTGAACGCAGAGTCTTCAAATTATTTTATTTGCCCTCTCAGATGAGGTGATCATACTCACCAAGCACAGGCGCGTTCTCCGAATCCTCCTCAGATAGCAGATTGGGCGTCTCCCGGTGCAATTCCTTGGCTATTCGAGAGACAGCGCAGCGATAGTGACTCCTAAAATGAGTGATTTTTGACAAGAAAAGTCCCTCCGGAGAATGAATTTGAGGTATGACTGTTTATATTGAAAAGGGGCACTTGTGTATTTCACCCGAGGAATGGATGATTTTCACGATTATTGAAAAAATATTGCAAGGTTGCAACGTGCAAGGTTGCTTTTCGGAGATGGATTGAGGATAAACAATCATTTGGGAACGTATACAAGTACAAAAGCGCTGTTCTACTGCTTCTAAACGTGTAAAAGAGGAAGAAATGGCGGAAGTAGAGTGGACGGCGCAGTGGGATACGAAGTGTGGTCTCTTCTCCCCTCAGTCCTAACATAATACCTTCCGGGATAAGATCCGGTCATTGCTCGGCCGCAGTATAATTGCGGCAGAGATTCGTTGAGGAATGTCAGTGTTTGAGTGATGGGAATGGAATTGCTTACCAGATTGAGTCGGTGTGGGGTGACTTTGTTGGCGATTTAGTGGGTGAGTATTGCGAGCGCATGGCTGAAAGTGAAACTTATTAATTCGGGATCGAAGTAAATACGCCAACTTCATGGTCAAAACAAATCAACTCACTAATATAATAATGAAAATGTTATCAAATACAATTCCAAACAGAAGACCAACAACATGAAGATTCCAATGTGTTTCAAGCGCGGTTGTGAACTCAAATCAGTCGAAATTCAGTGCAAAAAGCGAAATAACGTCAACAACATGGGAAGTACTTTGTAAATTACAGATTCAATATTTAGTCAAAAGCGAAGTAACTAAAAAGATAAAAGCGATTACGTTTCACAAACTTATGTTCGAAATCTACCGTAATCCATTACAAAATGGGTAATGCTGCCTAGAACACGTTTAATGCTTTACAGATCACTCGCCTTATGCCTAGTTAATAATTCAATAATTTATGAAATACAAACGATTACGGCTTCAATGCAAAAAGGCTCAGTTGTCTACCGTAATTCATTGAAAGACGCGCAATAAAGCCAAAACGCAATAAATCGAAAGCAAACACTCCGAATTATATATGTCAGCCAAAATATCAAAAACAAAAGCAAAAACAAAAATAGAAATCCGTGTTGGTACACAAAAGCGTCACTTCCCAAGGTTCGCGGTGTGCGTGCGTGCGCCGCGTGTGCCGAGCGCTTGGTGTGCTACCTAATTCTCGTTCTGGTCGTGGTGCGCCCCCTTCCCTCGCTTTCGCCTTCGTTTTCGCTCGTTTTTTGCTAAATGCTTTTGATGTAGTTGTCTGTATTCGCTATTTGTGTGTTCAATCCATGCCCCACCCGTCCCGTCACCGAATTTGCACTGGTTTATCACCGTTTGACGTCATTTTCGGCTGTAAATCGCCCTTGATCACTGTCGCCACTTCGAAAACAGTGTGTGCTCACTCGATCGCGCAAGTTTGCGTTCATTTTGGCTCAGTTTACGTCCAAATCACCTCAAACCATTAGATTAACCCGCCATCACTCCGTTTCACCCTCGTTTCGCCCTGATTCCTTGTCATTCCTCTGGGCGAGACCAATTAGTCGCGTTTGGTTTCTCTTTTGGGCTCTTCCCTCTCTCTCCTCTTTTTCCCCCCCCTCAACCAGTCATTCCCCCTTCCTTTCCAGTCGTGTGTCGAGTGCTTCTCGCGATCGATCGATCGATCCTTCCTTGCTCGGCTTATCATAATATTCCGTCGCATTCTCTCCTCTCCCTTCCCCTCTCCCCCTCTCGTGGCTCTTCCTATCACCCTCATTTGTCTCCCCCTCTTCCTTGTATTCCCATCACTTTCTAGGTCAGTTCGAGAGTGCATTCTCGATTCCCCTTTCACCCCTCCCTTCCCGAGAGAGAGATCGAGAGAGAGGGGGAGAGATTGATCTGACTCATTATTCCGCCGATTACTCACTCTCTCATTCTTCGCTGTCGTTTCTCCCACGCTCAATTCCCCTCCCGTTATCAGTACGATTTGCATCGCCTCGCTTTGAATCTCGTTGTTTTCGCCTCTCCCTGACCTCACTTTGCGCCTGGTTTTCTCGCACTTTGCCGGTTGTTTACGCCTGACTTTTCATGGTGAATCATTGCAGAGATTGGAGTGGACCGGGTCGAGTCCGGCTGATTCGCAGCTAGAGCATGTTCGGGAGGTTGAAGAATCTCTTCAAGACGCCCAATGGAGACGATGCCAAGAGAGTGCACCTACCGCCCATTGTGCAGGTGTGAAATTATTGAAATTATCATTTCCGTTTGCACTAGCGCTAGTTATGTTATCATTATCGAAAAGTTGAGTCTTATCGCTGAAATGATAACGGAATCTGTGATTTACCATTTTCACTCCTTGATGAATTGCGCAGCGGTCCGGTCCATCACGGTACATATTTTTTATTGTTGTTGTTATTGTTATTGTTATTGCCATTCCAGGCGGGTCAGAGCCATCTCGACGAGTGGGATATCGTGGGCGAGCTGGGCGATGGCGCCTTCGGAAAGGTCGAGAAGGCAGTGAGCAAGGCGGATCCGAGGAGGGTCGCGGCAGCTAAGGTGGGTGAAAATCTTTTCAAAAATAAGAAAAAGTGTTCTTTATGACATTGCGCATTAAAGTGTTAAGTTCATGCGTTCATGCGCAAGTTCATGCGCATTAAAGAGGTATAGGCACGAATATCTGGCTAATTGAGCTCTCGACGTGAGATGATGGGTCGTCGTTACCCGATTACACTTTCGAAACTCCCAGACCATCACTTTGAGTTCAAACCGAGATATGATCAATTGGCTGTGTGCCAAATGACCCTGCGGTGCAGGCAACGAGCGAGAGAGCGCGCCCAACATACCCTCTGGCTAAGATGACTCTCTCTCTCTCGCTTCGTGCCTGTACCCCTTTAATGATTGTTTAGTGCTGTTTAGAGTACGTTTTAACTTGATTTAGTCGTTTGAGAGTCGCTGTTTGTGCCCTTCCTGCACGGTATTTCCGTAGCTAAACACGGGAGATTATGTTGTCCTGAGAGTGCTCTTGTGCACAGTTCGCGCGTCTTAGCCGAGAACGTTGCAGATAAGTTGTTTGTGAACGAGGGGCTGGGCCGAAAAACTGGCGCTGCCTCTCTCAGAAAAGCGAGCGTGACTAAGTGTTCCGCCATTCACAAAGAGGGGTTGTGCCTGTCAAAGAGGGGTTGTGACTCGGCAAAAGTGCCTTCTTTAATTGGCAATTACCTGAGCACTCAGAACCGTGAGTGATTGACAAGCCAGTCATCATTGTTTCATAAACAAGGGATTTTCGAAAATATTAGTAAAATTTAGTAAAAAATCGATACTTTCAGTGCATCACGATGGAGGAGGGCGAGGAGTTGGAGGATTTCCTCGTCGAGATCAACATCCTCGTCGCCTGCTCCCATCCCAACATCGTCGGCCTCTACGCCTGCTACTTCCACGACCACAAACTGAGCGTGAGTAGTACGGTAGTCGATCGACAACTGACGTTTTAGTACTGTAGTGAGCCCTCACAAACTAACCGTAACCACCGTAGTTGGGGCGATAGGGAACTGACTTTTTCACCACTTGTAATACTGTTATCGATTGATTCCTCTGGCATTACTGTTGTTAGCCAGTCACCCGATCCGGATCGACAATATCTGTTAATTAGGCGGGCGCGAGTTAGGCAGTAATGCGATAGATCCATGGACGATAAGCACTGAGCAGATCGTGATCTTTCTTTGCAGTCACTTGAGATTTGCCGCTCCTTTTGATGCCGCGTATTTATGGCGTCCCAGCAATCGAGTTGAAGGGGCTTGAACGATCATTTATTGCTCACTCTCAACAATTTGTCTATGCATAGTGCAGTCTGCTCCGCCGTGATCGAATTCTTAACTAGAGATATCCTGTTACTGTAGGCATACGGTAGTTTATTATCAATCACTAACTGGTTTGTGTCTTGACTATGTATTGCTTGATACTGTAGGCATACGGTAGTTGATGATCAATCGTCGTTGTTTCTCGACCATAGATTGTTTGTTACTGTAGGCATACGGTAATGCTCAATCGACAACTGACTATATTCCAGATGCTGCTCGAGTTCTGCGGGGGCGGCGCTGTCGACGGCATCATGATCGAGCTGGAGAAGCCGCTCACCGAACCGCAGATCGCCTACATCGCACGGTGAGGAAATTCGAAAATAGTCGCTATGCGATTCATGTCAATTTCAAATATGTTTCAAATATCTTTTTCAACAACCTTCTTTATGTTTTTTTGCATCGAAGCACTGCCGGAACAGTAATATTTACAGTTCCGGGACTTAGATGGTGAATCAGTGCAAATTCGATTGGTTTTTCAAAGGTGACGAGATCAGAAAAAAACATACGATCATTGCAGATTCACCTGCGAGGCGCTCGCGTATCTCCACGAGCAGAATGTCATCCATCGAGATCTCAAGGCCGGCAACATCCTCCTCACGTCGGATGCCGTCGTCAAACTGGGTTAGTAAATTTATAAAAAAAGTTATCAGTGAATGCTGCTCATTTCACACTATTTTATGCATTGGGGGATCTAGATACTGTAATTTCGAAATTCCTTCGAATGTCGCCCGGATCCACACGACCCATTGAACTCTGGCCAATCTCTGAATGGGATCAATCGAGCACAAGACTGGTCCTTATGCTTGGTTGGCTCTATAGCGGGTCTCCCTTTTTGCGCCCCATCTGACAGGATCGAGATCTCAAACGGGCCGATAATAATGTGCTTGTATGCAATGAATGGGGCGTTCTTTTTAGTTGTTTAGTTGTTTTTGTTTTTATTTATAAATAAAATTGTTTCTCAGCTGATTTCGGCGTCTCGGCCAAGTTGAGGGATCAAGCAGAGAAGCGAGACACATTCATCGGCACGCCCTACTGGTAAGTGCCGAATGACTAATAAAAAATCTAAAATAATTAGTTGCGTGAAACATATTTGATTGTTATACCTTTTTTTAATCTGTGCATTTTGGAGTATTTTTAATGGTGGTCAAAACGATCCACTGGAATTTCTGGGTAATCACGCAGTTAGCCAATTTTTGCATTAGGTCTAAGAGGAATTGTTTCATATTTCGTTCCACCTTCACTGCCGGCCGCTATAGTGCGGAGGCTTGTATCAAGCGGCGAAACACAGGGGGTGGTTACGCGCAGGCTCAATGGAAATGAGCGCCCACTTGACACAGAGGGGCAGGAAATCTCTTGATGGTCTACCTCTCTAATCCGACCGGAGAGAGGGAGGTGAGCTGAGAGTAGGACAAACAAGGCGGGAAGGGAGGGAGGGAGTTCGGGCATGTAAGGTGAGATGCGCGGGGGTGGGAGAAACTATTGACGCCACCTCGGGAAAAGCAACCTGAGAATGATCGAGGGTCGGGGAGGAGATCGGAGACCAATGAGCACACTAGATATGCAAATCTGTGGGAGTGAGGGACAATGTGTCTTCAAGGGGTTAGGGGTGAATGAATTTCACTAGTAGAATAAGAAGAGAAAACGGAGAATGCAGATACGAGAGATACAGAGATACGCAAACATTTTGTAATCTAAAACATGCAAGAAAATAAATGATTATTCCGCTACGCATCACTTTCCCGGACAATTGGAAAAACGTGAAGGAGTTTCATCGATTCCCTAAATAATAGTTTCTCGTAAGATTAGGGATCGATGGATGTCCGGGTAAATGCAGGAGTTTTGTAAATTAATGTTTAAAATAACTAAATAAATTGTCAGGATGGCGCCGGAAGTGATGGCGTGCGAGACGTTCAAGGACCAGCCGTACGACACGAAATCCGACGTGTGGTCCTTCGGAATCACGCTGATCGAGATGGCACAGATGGAACCACCCCACTCCGAGGCTAGTTGATCTTTGATCTTTGGTCTTTGATCTCGATATTTTTTGGTAATTTCTTTGAGTGTTTCCATACACAGTGCGTGGCATTAAACACTGAGAGCGTTGAGTCGAGTTGGTCTTTGATCGTGCTTGGATGTTCAGTAAATGAAATACAATTGTATTTGCATGAAGCAACATCCGGCAAGTTATTAATTTAATTTTTGGATTTTTTAAAATTATTTTGTTGCAGGTCTCTCCGATGCGCGTGCTGATCAAGGTGCAGAAGTCGGATCCGCCTAAATTGGCCCAGGAGACCGCATGGACCGTCTTCTTCCGCGATTTCCTCACGAATTGCCTCGTGAAGAGCCCCGCGAATAGGAGATCCGCCGCCCAGCTGAGATCGGTGAGTGGATGGGGGGGGGCAAATTTAGGCTGAACATCGGGTGAAAAAATGTGAATGGATGCGTTTACGGTCTCCTGCTTTCCCGATGAGTTTGACACATTCGAAAGAATAAATGCAGTTTCGCATGGGTGGCTATGGGTTTCTGTAAAATTAGCAGAGGCATATTTGAAATGTCTAGTTGTAAAAGAGTGACTAACAAAAATGTAAAACTCGAAAATATCTAATTTATTATTGTATTTTTTTGCAGCACCCCTTCATCCGGCAGGGAGAGCTCGTCAGCAGCAAGAAGTCTGTGGAGATGCTGCTGGCTGAGGTGAGTTTTTGCAAAAGACCAAGACCTCTGATCATTAGTCAAGTTCTCTAACCACTAGGCCACGCTTTGCAGGTGAATGCGGACGTGCGCGAGGAGGAGATCGTCATCGACGACTCGGAATCCGTCGCCGACTCAGAGGATATGCGTGAGTGTTTTTAATTATCGAAATAAATAAATAAATCAGCGCTATAAAAAAGGGCACGAACTAATACTAACTATTTGCTTGAAACTCATTGTTTCACTTAGAAGTAAGGCAACGACCCATGTTTTGAAATCAAAAAAAAAGATAATAATAAATAAAATAATTTAAAATAATTGCAGAGGACGAGTCGCAGGAGAACATTCCTCCCCTGGAGGAAGTGAACACGGAGAAGAGACAGAAGCGAGCGGCGCCCCCTCCACCCGTCTCCCCGCCCGTCCATGCCAATCACGGTGGGAAATTTTTTGTATAATATCATGGAAAATGTCGCAGAAAATTTCGGCATGTTTGAATTAGTTAGCTAGTTAGGGTTCACTAGTCTCCCCACCCGTCCATGCAAATCACGGCGAGTATTTTTTTAGGTTATAATATTTTTTACCGTAAACCCTCCATGTTCCATTTCTCAGAGAAAATAGGGGGGAGGGGTGTTGCGCGCAGTCAGCTATATAACGCGCCTTGGCAAGGGGGATGTTTCACCAAAATCATAATTCTTTTTTTCTTGATAAATTTTTGTTTTTTGAAACATGTTAATTAGAAATTTAACAATTAATTAATTAATTATTTTGCAGAAGTGAACATCGTGGCTCCTTCCGCCGCCGGCGCCGCCACTATCACTCTGGCCGAGGTGAGCTCAATTATTAGTTATCAATTATTATTTTAATTATTAACTACGTTTGAATTAATGATCTGCAGTGATAGATCCCCTTAGCTTTCCGCTGGCGTTTCTTGCCTTTTTGTGCAAGGACGTCAATTCAATAGATCAAATTTTAAATAGTTGGCTGTAAAATACCCCCTTTTCCCAGGCCCAAGCGCCGAAGAGGATCGACACGAACCTCAACGTGCTCGACGTCCGATCGCCGAAGAGTCCGCAGTCGTCCGACGTCGTCGACGCGTTGAGGGAATTGGACACGGCACTGGGCGCAGAGGCCACCTTCATTACCATCAGTCGTTAGTTGCTTGTTTTTACTTATTTTCGAAAACATTACGTTAGCAAGTAGTAACAATTATGTGCGTTGTTCTTATTACTCAAAATAAATATGTTTCAGCCGAAGCAAAGGAGGAGCCGGCCGAGCCCGCGTACTACTCGCCCTCGCTCTCGCGCCGACCCGAAGTGATCGAGGCCTCGAACAAGATCAAGAATGGTCAGTGATTCGATTTATCGACTACAGTAACCCCAGTTTTTGATCAATTTTGACCTACCGTAGAAGTTACCGTACTTTTCAGTTCTCGATTCGGTCCGTGCCCGCTCGATGGATCGCTCCCCGCTGCCGGCGTCGCGCACTCCCTCGCACCCATCCCGCCCCGACACCGCCCTCTCCACGGATTCAGACAGCGGCTACGTCGCTGAGGTCAAGGTAAGCCATCTGAATCTGACGACGTCCTCGACGGTCAGCCTTTTGTTTTTACGTTCTTTAACCCTCAGAAGCCCTACGTTGATTCGGTTTTGCGACGGTACGTTTCTGTTGTGATGCCGTAGACTGGTTCAGTTGTGCGTAGCTTCAGAGATCAGGAACATCGTGAATTTGTTATAGATTGTAGTTGCTCAGTTGCATAGCATCAAAGATTACATCAAGATTCAGGAGAGATTCCATCTAGTCCAGCTTCCTGTCCTGTCCTCTTTTCTCGGTTCATTGGCTGGGTGCTCAGTGTCCCTTTACAGCCGTCAGTCGTGCACAACTGCGACGCGGACTTCTCTCTGCACAACAGGGATCAGTCGGAGAGCACAGAACACACCCACTCCATTCCCATTCACGACGCAGAGTCACTGGTCCGTTTCTGTGTTGGCGTGCAGTCCTTTTTTTTGGTTTGGTACCTCTCTTCTGCTCTTCTCTCTATTTTACTGCTCCTGTCTGTGAGGCAGCAATGAAATAGAGAGATGAGATGGTTATAAGAATATGGTATCCCTCTATTCCACTGCACATTGGAATAGTGGGAATACCAGACGGTTCGGTGCTTCCCCAAAGATCAAAGATCATCCCTCTGTTCAGTCCGGTGTGTCCGCGCTACGCGAGCGCTTCGAGAGTCCGCAGCGCGCGCCCTCCTCCGGCCAAGTCAGTCGATCGACCTCCGTCACGAGAGGAGACTCAACTGATGATTCGGATGCCGAAGCGATTGCAAGAGCGAGAATCAGGAACGCCATCCAGCACGTGGGTTTGCTTGCCTTTTTGCGATTGTTTCCTCTGTTCCCTCTCAGAAAAGCAATAAGGCCGTCTTTCCGCCGTACTTCTAGCACTACTTCATTCTGTTTCGATACTGCTCGCACTTTGCTGCAACCCTACTGTGCCCTTCTGTAATCCCCAGCAATTTCAAAATTAAACTTTTTTGGCAACATTAGCTTGCTTGCAAGTAACGTAGGACAGAGATTAAAGAAGAAAAATTTCTCCCTTGTACATTGTAAGAATCTGTGCGATGACTCAATGCTCTTGACACGCGCTAGTATGTTTTGTCTGGTGGAGCTAGAAACAGTGTAAGATGGAACAGAGTGAGATCCTCTTCATGATCATCGCTCATTTTTATAGCGTCAATTGCTCATATTAGATTGGTTTTGATTACCAGCGCTTATGAAACGTAATATGAAGAATTTGCCCCATTTGATGTAAAACGAAACTGAAAGTGTTTACCTTTTCTCCATTCCCCTGTTAGCTAATATGATCAGCAATGTAGTAAACGTAACTAAACATATTTTCTTTCGACTTGATCATCCTGAGCGCATTTCATTACTATATACATATTTCTGTTTTTGGTTGTGTGTGAAACATAATTGTTCCAACTATCTTACCCGCTCATCCCCATAATTGTCTTTCTATCCCAGAATGCCTAAATTATTTGTTTTGAAACATAACTGATCCTCCTTTCTTTCCAGCAGATCAACCTGGAGGCGAATCGCGTTTCTTCGCAGTCGACGGCGTCCACTCGACCGTTGCCGTCGAGGGCGGCCGCCGTGTCGACCGTCCAGATGGTGCAAGCTGCGGATAGGTGAGAATTTGACTTCGGTATCCTGCGCCGTCGATCAGACTGTACCCAATAATCGATTTTCGAAGTATAGTACAGTAAATAGCGGAAACTCCTCATTTTATTGATTCTGGGGCGGGAGGTGATGAGAATAGCTGATGACCCAATGATTAATATGTGGAAAAATATTTTTCCAGAGTCTCCCTGGCCTCCTCCGACTACGCTCCCTCTCGCCAGCCGTCCACCCCTCCCGTGCAGTCGAAGAGAGAGATCGAGGTGAAGAGATCTCCCTCGAGCAAGGAGTACACGTACTTCGACAATCTGGAAAGGAACAACACGGAATACGTCAGTTCATTAATTCATTTCCTTTTTTCATTTCTGATTTACCATTACGATTATTACAATAACAGAAGGAGCGTAGGAATTACATTGTTGGAATGTGCTAGTTGCTACTCAACTTGGTAGCCTTGCTATTCAGTAGCTGGGGCGATAGATAGCAGTGGAGGACAGGGGTTATTAGTTAATTGCTAATTATTAATTATTAATGAACAATCAATTATCTCAGTTCACCGACTCGCAACTCGACTCGACGCGTCCTCCGCCCGATCCGCCCGTCGACTACGAGGAGAAGCGAGCAGCGAAGAAGAAGATGGTGGGTGTTTCTAGCGTTTTGGTCGTAATATTGACCAGCAAGTCCAGGAAAATTCCATTACATTCGATTCTAAGCAGTCTCCAACAACAATAGCCTGCCTATATGTGATTTCGAATCGGCGATGGTAGTTGGTGAAAATAAAAGTATGTTTCAGATGGTGCCCGAGCAGCCGATCTCTGCCTCGTCCACGCTCTCCAAGGAGTCGAAAGACTCCTCGACGCCCTCCGAACCACCCAAGATCCTGCCCGACCCGCCAGTCAAGATCAGGCAACAGGTGTGAAACTTAGCCTGATAAAGACCAAAGATCATCTTCAAATAGTCTTTTTGAACGCAAAATGTATTTCTAAATCAGATATTGCAGACGCTTCCCAAGGAGGAGCCGAAGCCGGCGTTCAAGCGGAATCCGTACCGGCAGACGGTGACGAAGAAGACGAGGACGTACGTCGTCGACGGCGTCCAGATGACGTCCACGACGATGCACGTCCTGGGCAGACAGCAGAACCTGCAGCTGAGGTGAGGAAATGTGACAAAAATATAATAAAATGCAACATATTGGCCACTTCGTACCATAATCTAAAAAAATATTTTCGAAAATATAAATACTGACAAATTTGCAGACGCCAGGAGATGCAGGAGCTCAAGCGCGTGCAGAGGGAGGAGTCTCGGCAGATTCAGGAGTTGGAATCGCAGGCCTCCCATCAAAACGACCTCCAAGAGAAGAAGCAGCAGCAGGAGAAATTGGTGAGGGATTGGTGGTCTTTGATCTATGCTAACATGGGCCTTCATATTTCTGAAACACAGTTTTTGATATTGGACTACTTTAAAATGATCTCAATTTCACGCTGTCTAAGTTCTCTCTGTCAGATTCACGGTATTTGTTAGTGAAACTGAGTAGGGGGAGGAGGTTCTCACTTTGAGCCGTGATCTTTGATCTTTCCCATATATTTAATCTTTGTTACTTGCAGAACATGTACCGTCAATACGAGCTGGACATGGACTCGCTCATGCGCAAGCAGAAGAGGGAGATCGAGGATGCGGAGAGGTTGCAGGTGAGATACTCTCTCATTTTCACCTGTCCTCTCTCTCTCCTGAGCCCGAAATGAGTGTGATTTTCGAAATATTGACAAATAATAATTTAATTAATTTAAATTCTAGGAGGAGGAGCTGCGAACCACCAGCAAGCGGCTCAAGTACGAGCAGGAGAAGGATCTACAGGCGTTCCAAGCGAGGCTGAAGCAGGAAATGAAGATCATCAAGCAGGAGGTTTGTTGTTGTTGTTGTTGATTTTTTTTTTTGTTTTTTTGTGTTTTTACAATATTTAATTCCAGGTCGAGATGCTGCCTCGTGCTCAGCGGAAGGACGCGCTCAAGCACAGGAAAGAGATGGCTGAAGAGATGAATCTGCAGAAGGAGCAGGACTTCCACGTGCAGTTGAGGATGAATGCGGAGGTGAGCGGTGCTCTTTGATCTTTAAAACATATTAGTTACTGGCATGGAGATTATTGAACAGTTTACTGCAAGGCTACTGATGACAGAGATTCACTTTTTTTTCACTCTCCCTTATCTGGCAGTTTCTGGAAGCTTCTGCAGAAATATTATTGTTATTGTTATTTGTTTTTATTTATTGTTTAATAATAAAATGGCAGGCGTCGATCGCTCGGATGCGTGCTAAGCACAAGGAGAAGATCGCGCAGTTGGAGCGACAGTTCCTCGAGCAGAAGCACATGCTGCTGAGGGCGAAGGAGGGCTCGGAGTGGGAACTGGAGGACAAGGTCATGAGCGAGAGGCGAGTTGTTGTTGTTGTTGTTGTTGTAATTGTTATTGTTGTTATTATGTTTTGACCTTTAGATTCGTGCTGCACCGTCGCCTGCTCAAGGACAAGTTCTTCCTGCTGCGTACGCAGATGCTCGCCCGCCAGCAGAAGGAGCTGCAGCAGGCGCAGAAGCTGCACGCCAGAGGTATCGCATCATCGATTGGACCCAAGAAAGAAGTGATAGCGATCGATTGGGCCTTCCAGCGTATCATTCTGTTATCGGAACAGCAAATGACAGCAAAAACACCATGGCTATATTATTCCTTATCAATAGTCATACTAGAGGAGAGAGAGATGAACAATTAGTCTGACCGGCGACTAATTGGAAATCAGAGACCAAAGATCAAAGATCAAAGATCATTTTTCAGAGGAGGAGGAACTCATTCGTGCCCTCGCCACTGACCGAAAGAGACTGCCGAAGATGCTGAGGGGCGAGGCGAAGACTCGATCCGCCATGTACAAGGAGTCACTCAGAATATCCATGGTCAGTTGATCTTTGATCTTTGATCTCTGATCCCATCAATAACTGCAAAATCAAGATTTTGGTCAAGTTTGTCAAGACGACTTCTCATTTATTAATTTTAATTATTAATTATTAATTACAGGCCGACCCATCCGGCGGCGACATCAACGATATGGTGCGTCGCTTCGACGAGACGGAGAAGGCTCGAGTGAATCAAGCACTGAGAGATCACGAGATGAAGAGCGAGAAGAAGATCGCCACTCTCAAGGAGAAGAATGCTGCTGAGGTCAGTATTGTTGTTATTGTTATTGTTGTTGTTTTTGTTATTAATTGTTGATTATTTGTCATTGCAGATGAAGGAGCTGGAGGAGACGCAGAACGAGAACAGGAAGCTGCTGCTCGAGAAGGAGCGACAGACCATCTTCGATCACGAGAACAAGTACACGACGATGAAGGAGGAGTGGAAGAACGACCTGCCGAGGAAGAAGATGGTGAGCGGGAAGATGACAATTGACAATTGACAATTGACATACTACAATTGTCAGTAATACACATGTGATTGACAATTGACATTTTATAATAATCAGTAAGAGCACTTGAGTAAAATTCATTGTTTCAGGAGCTGGAGACGCTCTTCGACGATGAGCTCGCTCAGCAGGAGAACTTCTACGGGATGCAGTCATCGACGCCCTCGACGCCGTCTCTCGGCCGGATCTGATTACCGGCTCTGACGTCCGGCTCCTACTTCCGGCCCTGATTTCCCTCCCTTCTACCCACTGTTCTCTCTCCAGTTATCATACTACTGTCCTGTCTAGGCCGTGAGACCCCTCGATCGAATCCCCAGTTGACGATACCGGTTGCCCGCTCGCCCCCGCTCTTCCCCCTATGTTTTGATGACCATCGAATTCTTTCCGTGTCATTCACTAGCGCCCCTTCCATACTCTTATGCACCGTATCTAATGTTTGCCATACACTTTTTATTCTGATTATTTTGCGATACTAGTTCAAAATCTCGATTCTTTGATGAGTACCCATTGTTTAATCTAACTAATAATTTGCCGTTTGATCAGTTGCTATGTAACTTACCCTCGTAGTCGTATACTAGACAGTTTTATTTGCTCGTGATCTTTGAATAATTCCCAATACCAGAACATTTCCGCACTCAATATCAGTAGCTATGATCACTTAATAATGCCTCGAGCTTCTATTGTACATTTCACAATAAAGTAAACTAATATTGATCGAAAATTGATCTGATACATGCTCTTTCTTCATCCACATTCTGATTCCAAGATCTCATCAGATTACGGTAGCACATGGATACTGTCGGTCAGATTGAGAAGGCCTACTTAGTTCCAGTGGATTCACGCATATTTCTATGATCTTTTGGCCCTGTCAGTGCTATTTCTGTTTCTGCCATAAAAGTAGTGGTCACGAGCAGGCAACTACAGCCACTTTGGAGTGTTGTTGACTCGGGTAGGGAGGAGGAGGATACAACCGTAAGGGATAGTAGACTTTATCGATCGGCACATGGGGTGTACATATCAAGCGAAGCACTGAGTAGCGGGAAACAAATTGTGTGGCATCTTCCAACTTTCACGCAACGATCAAGTTCGAAGAGCTCACAATTCAGAATACAAAGCACACAATAGCGTGAATACAATAGCGACATTCCCCGGCCTCAATCCTTACACTGTTTCCTCCTCAGTGTGGACCTGGGCCTCGACTTCGACGTCATCCTGCTGAGGGAGGGCTCCTTCGTGGGCGCCCCAGACCTCCTCCTGACCCATGGGCGGAAGGGGGTTGAGCGAGGCGTGGAAGGAAGGCATAACGATGGCCTCCGCGTTGTCCTCGTCGTCGCGAGTGCACGGCAGAGGGAAGACGGCCTCGTCGTCGGCAGTCGTCGTCTGGAAGGTTACGGTAGGATACTTTAGTATCGATTATTGAGGGTTACAGTAGTTCGGGAATACGGTAGCGATACTGGAAATGGACAGGTAGTCCATGTCTAGGAGAGATCGAGGTTACGGTAGTGTACTCTAATGGCTATCGTTGCTGGAATAGGTCGACTCAGTTTACTGTAGTGCACTAATACGGTTGTAATGATCCCTTGCTGTATTCATGCATATTCGTGGGATGCGCCCCTAGAGGCAGAAGTGGTCACAAGATGGCAACAACAGCCACTTAGGAGATCTCTCTCAAATATTCGCTATCTCTACAACGTTAGAGGGTGCGATCACTCAATCAGCTACAATACTAAAACTGATCTCCAGTCGGTTAGAGAGGAAGAGAGACAAGCACATTGGAGAGTGCCAGACACACCTGCACTAGATCGACTCTCTTCAGCTTGCCCGTTGCCGTCTTGGGGAGCTCAGTGACTAGAGAGACTCCGGCTAGGTGTTTGTACGAAACGAAGTTCTCTGGGGTTATTAATGAGGTTATTATTTTCAATGTCAGTCATTTTGAAAATACGCCTCTCTACATACTCGTACTACAAGTTGTACTGAGTTGTACAGAGAAAAGTTAGATTGAAAAGGTTAGAACATGCAAACCTCTGACGAATCTGATGACGTCGTTGACGACGGGATTGCCAACGATGAAGGCGTGCGGAAGAGTGGAGCCGCCCATGTCCACCTCAATCGATAAGATCAAGATATTGTAAAAGATCATGGTACTTTATACTTTTCTAATAATAGATTCCAGGAATCGGATACGACACAATCTATCTGAGTTCGAGCACTGTGGTTTATTGCAGAATACTGTAGGACACTGCATCTCACCCCCACGACGGCGCACTCTTCGACGCCCTCGACGCCGTGCTTGATGGCGTTCTCCAGCTCGTACGGGTTCACCTGCCAACCGCGCACCTGCAAAAGCGGATCTTGGAATGAGGATGATAAAGAATGTGCGCAACCGTCACAGTGAGCATGTACTACAGCCTCCTGCAAAAGAAAGAAGGGAAGTGAGGATTGAAGGATGATCGCAGAGATCTCTGGAATGAAGAGAAATAAGGAACGAACTCACCTTGATCATCTCCTTGGTTCTTCCCACGATGGTCAGTGCTCCCTTGGCGTCCACACTCCCTACGTCGCCAGTCTCGAACCACTCACCGAACCTGCAAGGGATGGTTTCGATTCGGTTCCTGACCTGACGTCGATCAGTGAAGGCCTTGCACACCACAATAGTACAAAAAATGCATGTTCAATGCACTCACTTGTCTCCCCTGAGGTATCCACTGGCCATGGTGGCCGTCTTGACGACGATGTCGCCGGGCACTTCCGGAGGACACTCGGAACAGTCGTCGGCTAGGATCTGGGAGTATAATTATTCAATAATCAGGTGATTCACAAGAATATTTTCTGCTCAAAAATGCATTAAGAATGGGCGTTTTCGGTTGTTATTTCATTCGAGATTTTGAGCCATATTTACCTTGCATAACTGCATGTTCCGCATTGGCAGGTTCCTCTCCTGGCTTTCAAACCAAACCTACCGGTATTTTTCTGTTAAATTCACCTTGAATTGCACCCCGGGCATGGCCATGCCTGCATTCGAAGGGTCCTCTCCCTCGTGAGTAGCGAAGATGAGCGTGCCCGCCTCGGTCAGGCCGTACACTGGAGAAGTATGGTAGGGTTACTGTAGGAGGGTTACGGTAGGATTACTGTAAGACCAACTCCTCTGCACAACTGTTACAAAGGATACTGTAAAAGATACGGTAAGCGATTGAGTACGGTATGACATACTCTGCACGAGAGTGACGTCGGGATGTCTGGCGGCGAACGCTGCGGCCTCATCCTTCGTGAGAGGAGCGGAGCCGATGTAGACCAGCTTGAGATGAGGGAGAGAGATGGACTGGGGAAGGAGAGTGAGCACGGGGAGAGCGGCTGGGACGAGGTACACACACGAGACCTGAGGAAGGGTGTACGATAAGGATATGGTAGGGGTACGGTAGACTAAGGATCACGGTACCTCCTTCTCTGCCAGTATCTCGATGAATCTGTCCGCATCGAATCTGCCGTTGAGCACGATTGTCATGCCCTGAAACAGTATTTGTCTTAGAAAGATGGAAGATGAAGGAAGAAAAGGGAAGAGGAAGATGGAGTAATAGAAAGGAAGGAAGAAGCTCACTCTGGACAGCATGATGAACAGTGTGATCAATCCTCCCGCGTGGAAGAGTGGGAGCACACCGTGGATGGCCGAGTTCTCAGGGGGAATGGGCATGCGCTCCCCCTCCGGTTGGGTGTACATCAGGCTGCAATTATCCTTGATTAGTGATTGCTTTAGTGATGACTGACAGAGAGTTGGACAATAACTGATTTAAAGAATGATTTTGGTATGCGCGCGCCTTCAGGTTGGGCGTACATCAGACCGTAATTTTACTATTTATACTTCATTCTTTCACGAATAAATGGATATGAATGACAGGAAGTGGGTTAAAGGAGTATGTGATTGAGCAAGCTTTTGGGTATGCGCGGCTGGGTGTACTGCAAAGAACAATTTCCAGTCCCATGTAGTCTACGGCGGGATGATATGATGGAAAACAACAACAACATCATCGACAACAAAAACACACACAATTAGTAAACAACTCACTTCCCCATCAGGCAGTGGGCAATCACAGCTCTGTGAGGGATGCAGATGCCCTTAGCCGGGCCGGTCGTGCCGGACGAGTAGAAGATGAAGGCCTGAAAATCGGTTACCGTAATCCTACCGTAATCCTACAATCTTATCGAAACCATTCTACAGTACCGTCTATCAACAATTACTACCGTAACCTTACCGTAGTCTCGGTGTCGAATGTCTCCTGTCTCTTCGGCACCTCGACGCCCGAAGTGTCGATGGAGTAGAAGTTGTCGATGTCAAGGATCATCTTCTCAAATTGCTCAATCTGTTCCAGACAAATGGCATTTCACCCAAGGCTCTGTTGCATAGGGCGAGATGAGAGAGACGCGACCGCTCTCTACCGGAATGCCTGGAGCGAATGAAAAGCGACCACTCACCACGGGCTCGTCCATGGCGAGTGCCGTCTCCCACACTTTGTCGATGCAGTTCTTCTCGGCGACGATGCAGTGCACGCTGTCCAGGTACTTCTCGATCTCCACTGCAATTCAAAGGTGAAGGTGACCCCATATTCTAAACACTTTCGTCATAGGATAGCTACTTCCATGGCAATGGGAATTCTTGTAAGGTCTCGCTAAGTTAGTATTAGTTTTCAATTTGCAATCAAGATATAGCGCAGTGGTGCTTCAGGTTTTTAGCAGGGTAAAATGATAGCGAGCGTTAATGCCGAAGGAGAAATAAATCCTCAAACTTCCTCACGCTTCTTCATGGCCGGGTTGATGGGAACGACGGTGATGCCTCGACGGAGTGCCCCGAGACAGAGAAGGATGTAATCGAGATTGTTGCCTGAATGGTGGGACAGTAAAATGTCTCTGAATCCTTCAATATCCACTTCCGCTCGCCCATTCCTATTCTTTCCTGAAATACTTCTCCCAGCATTGCCAAACCCTTCTTCACCTACAGTACAGTATCCAGCCACTGCTGCCTTCACTGTACCTGCGAGAGTAGCGATGACATCTCCGTGTCCCATGTTGTACACGGCGAGTCTTCTGTCGACGTCCTCGAGTCTCTTCTCGAGGTCCTCGTAGGTGATCAGAGGACCGGTCTCAGGGTCGTCCTGAATCGATTGATACCGTATCAAACAGTAATATATCAATACCGTAGCCTACTACAGTAACTGACCAATACAGTAATCGATCAATACTGTAACGAACTCACTACAGTAACCTACCGTAACCGACTACCGTACTCACAATGGCCAGGCGACCTCCATAGTGTTTGCACTGCTCGAGCAGCCACTCGGTGAAGGACTGATCGGGCACCGAACCAAGCTCAGGAAAGCGATTACCGTAGACCATCGTCGGATGATCTGGTAGTGGGTGGAAAGTGGAGATGGAAGGGATAGATATAGTCGAAAGGAAGCGATAATTGGCTAAGATCTGTAGAGAGGAGGCGGCGGGTGAGGAAGGATCCTCGTATTGGAGCTAATATGGGGGAAGTTGGGAAAGAGATCTCTTGCAGGATGCAAAAAGATGCGAAATTGAGAACATTGTATGTTGTGTGATGATTATTTATTATTGTTTGTGCGAAAATTGGTGATCCTACCGTAACTCGAACAACTAATTTCAAAACAGTTGAGAATATGAACGAGACGTGACGAATAACGAGAACAAATAAAGTAATCGAGTAAATCAGCAGGAGCAAATAATGATCGAATGGGAAGCAACCAGAAATGAATGGATTCCGGAACAATACCAAGAACTCTCGAAATCTGGGAGATACACGCCGAATTGAGAGAACGAGAGATGAAGGGAATCGTCGAGTCGATTCTACTTTGGGACAGGAGGGCTGGGCAGCAACATCATTTCTAAGACAATAGCGATCGAGTTCTAGAGAGTCGCGAGAATTGAGAGATTCGCCAAACACGAGAAACGATGCGATTAGATGCTAGACAATACACGAGAAGCAAATCAAGAATCCAGATTGAGTGGGATGAAGTCGTTGACGATTCTCGATGGAGGAGAATCTCATGTGTTGCATCGCCTCTTGAACGTCTTCGGTCTCTGGAATTTAATTCAGGATACACTTTTTTTCGATTTTCGAAAATACCTGCATGACATGATTGAGGAAGATCGTTCCCTTGGTGAAGTTGTGATGGGGCGACACGACGCCCGACTCTCCGACAGGAGGCTGGAATGGATTATTCGTTAGTGGTTGGGTACCTGAATCATAACAACAACAACACTGACCCATTGAAGGGTGGCATGCGTGATGCCCTTGTAATCATTGCCGTAGAATGGGTACTTGTAGTGTGCTGCTCCGCCCTTACCGTGGTGATCGATGATCACCCTCACGAACTGAGTGAATATGATTACATAAAGGATGATTTGACAAGAAAAAAACTCTCTCCGTTCTGCACGCTCTCTCGCCTCTCTGACCGATAGAGAGAAATGAAGTGACATTTCTTGCCAAGCCTAGGAAAGAATGATGAGGAAATTACGCTGAATTCGAAGCCAGGGATGGGACGAACGTATGTGCGATCGGTACGGGAGACGTGGATGCCGATCTCAGGGTCGTACTGAAATTGAATATTGAAAATATAGAATTCAAAAAAGGTATCGCGTAAAAGGTAGAAAAGGTATCGCAGCCTTTTCAACAAGAGAGAACGCGAAATGAGGAGGGCGTAGTGATTCGTGTATTACACACCCACCCTGCCACCCCACTCAAGTAAGAAAGCGAACTGACTAAGATTTTCGAAATGTATGAAAATGAGGATCTCCTGGTGGTCAAATGTAGGTCAAACAAGCAAATGCTCACGAGAAACTCGGCCATCTCGCGGTCATCGAAGGCGAGGATAAGTCGACGTCGCATGTTGCAGTCTGAATGAAAATGACGTCAACGATGGGATTCCCTGGCCAAATCTATGAGGCTACACCGCCCTTTGTATGTGGTGGAAAGGCAAAGGTTCGACCAGATTAGGCGATTATACAGTCGAAAGGGACTACGCTAAGTGGTGCTCGTCGGTGGATTACGATGCCCTGCTTTGGCATTGATTCTAGGGCATGTGGTTAGGACTGGCATGAGATGAAAATGCACTCCTCATTATCTCACAGGTCCACTCGGCGAGTGAGAGGGCAGATTGAGGAGAGCCCTAGTGGGGGTTTCCGACAAAAGATGAGACGAAGCTGACCTCCTTCGCAGCCGGCCACGTCGAACTCGAAGCCCTCCGCTTCGATCGAGATGGTGCCGGTCATGTTCCTCTGGAAAATACTCCTTATTTATGCCAAATTCACGAAATATTGGTTCAGGATAGCTTTCAAGCTATCTCTAATACAACGATAAATCTAGTTACCTCCATGCAGAAAACGTTTTTATTGTAGACGCTGGCGACGATGGAGTTGGGCATACCGTAGGCGATGAGGAAGCCGCTGGTCGCGATCGCGGCAGGAAAGAAGGCGAGAACCACGCCCCAGCCGACCTAATTTAACTCAGTCTCACTCCATTTCGAACACTCGTGATCGTGCAGAGACAACACGAAAAATGCCCCAATTTTAGCTATTTATTGTTAAAATGCTGGAAAAAAAAACACTTACGATCGCATTCTGCGTGATTCCCGCCAAGAACCAGGGGAGAACAATTGGGACGGTCGGAAGCAACGGAAAGATCAAGACCATGACGAATGGAAGGAAGAAGGATGATGAGATGGAGTGGAACTGAGAAGAGCGTTTGTGAATATTTTCTACCATCGATTAGGAAGAAGAAAAGATGCTAGATAAATGGAAGCGTTGAGCAGAAAAAGGGCGAAATCGAGAGCTGGTGTGTAGAGGGTGTAGAGATAAGAGAATCTTGAAGGTCATTCGTAACTTACTTGACAAATAAACTCACTTAGTTGAGCAGAATGAAGAGGGGAGAAGTTGAGATGAAGAAAAGGGATGAAATGAAGAAAAGGAAGGCGTGTTCTGGAATGTAGCATGCACTAGACACGCTGTTCGTCTTTCCTTTCTGCGTTATGTCTCGCCAGTCAGAGAGACGAGAGAGCGCGCGAAATGGAGAGAGTAAGCCTTTTCGTGCTGCAGACATCTTTCGAATAAGAGACGAGCGGAACGAAAGAACAGGAAAAGTGGAGAGAGACAGAGTCTTTTGCCGAATTGAGTGGCTAGACGGAAAAAGAGTGCGAGTGGAGATGTTTCCGAAGGATGTTTCCTCGAAAATGTCTACGAGATTGAGTTTTGCTCATTCTTTGGCAGAAAACGACAGTAAGGAGTCAGACGATTACTCGACGTCCTCAAAGTGATTATTGCTCATGGCTGCTTGATTCCCACGCTCTTCTCTAATGATCGCTTTGCAAAAAGGACTCTCTCCATTCGGCATACAATCTAAGGGGTCGGAGAGGCGAGAGAGCGCTAAGGAGTGAGCCTTTTTACAATCTCTTCCCCCACTCCTCCCGAATATTGCCTACAATAAGAGGAAGTGTTGGCAGTGCATTCACTTCTGAACACTCCATCCCTTTTGTTTCGCTGTACACTTTCGAATATGGTGAAACATATCCGGGGTCCTTCACGAACGGATAGTAATGGTCTGACTCTTTCAATATTCGCGCTCTCGCTTCTATATCTGACGAGATAGATGGGCAATCTCTCGCTCGCGTCTCTTAAAAGTACGTAACGTTCCTGCGGTGGTCTGGGCTGTAGTGGAGTTTTGGGTATTTGGGAACATAGCCTCATAAATAACTACTTCTCCACTCTGAACCCAGACCACCGCAAGAACGATATGCACTTTTAAAAAGCACAGTTGTTCTTAGAATTGTCTCCTCTTTCGATCCCGCTAGGTCTCGTTGGGAAACTCCATATCGATACCGCGACCTTCCCTGTAGAGGGAAGCGTAGCGATATTGTTACGATCTTCACAACATTTCTACTCTTTCTCCCTTGATTCACACACTCGCTCGCTTTTCTCTAACCATGACGGTTTCGAAACGATCGTACCGATATCGCTGCCTTCCATGTGCCCCGTTTCAGCCCTACTACACCTAGTACTCACGTGTTCAGAGCAGCGTGGTAGAGCGCATACTCTGCTCTGTCGGTGATGTCGAGGGGAGGCATCTCGTCCGCGAGGAACGGACGGTCCACGGGACCCTCGAGCTCCGCGAGAGTGGATTCACGGAGAATCGGGGCCGGCAAAAAAATAGTTTGGACAATTTTTAAAAATGCATAAAAAAAATTACCACGTTATTGTTCTCATTCTCCTGATCATCTATGGAGAAAATTTCGAGCATTTTGCGGTCGTCCTGCTCGGATCCTAAATATTATTGAGTGGATCAAGCATAGATCAAGCGCGTACTACTTCGACATGGCAATAACTATGTAGAGATCAATGCGTCCTAACAACATTAATTAATAAAAATAAATATGAGAAACTGACGACGGCAGCGGTCTTCCTTTTCGTTCCACCGGCCATTTGTGATTGAGTTACAGGCGGAAATGAAGTACTTGAGGCGAATAGAAGAAGAGAAGATTAGTGCAGAGACGTGACCTTTCTGATTAGAAGAAGAATGTATGACTGAGAGAGACAATCAGGCTCTGTCCCAGTCGTAATCTATGCGTGAAGTACCGACATAGATTACGACTGGGACCTCCTTGAACTACGTTGTCTCTCGGGTTGTCTGACGATGAGAGATTGTGCGGGGTGGAGAGAAGAGGAGCACGTGTAGCAAGAGAACGCCATTCTTCTTCTAATTATGATGTCTGGCTAGTCACGCCTGAATTCAAAGACTTTGTATAGCGATAATTGCTATGTCATCCATCTCTGTCTTCCATGAGGCGATCTACAACATCATTCCTCATTATCATCGTTGTCTTGACGACACTTTTCTGAACATCTCGAGAGGCTCTCGCCTATCCTCAGCTTCTCTTACCGGTTCAAGTGGGTGAGATACCAGGGCAAGTGGAGAGAGCAGTAGTCAGGGGCGCGAATCTCGAAAAAGGTAATCCGATCCACTTCTCCCTCCGAGAGAGTGCTAATTGTATCGCGGATCGTCTTCTAATGGATGAGAGATATCAAATGGATGCGAGTCTCTCACTGATATCAAATGCGAGGCCGATTCCTCCTTCATTGCTCAGTCTCATCTCACTCATGGCCAATCCTCCCTTTACTTATCCCCTTCCGGGTCTTGTCTATCCCGATCAGCCAGTCGATGCAACTTTTCGCCCTGAGACCCAGTCAGTGGTCTACCCTACTGAGAGGGGAACCGACCCGACCTTCTTCCTCAACTCGCTGTGCTTCCCGCAGACACTGAATGGATACTCCGGTGAGCACCTTCTAATCTCATCGAGAGTACCGTAGTCCAACGAGAAGGCCGTTCTCCCCACCTGCCGTATCAATAATCGTATACGAACTGTTGTAATACAGCTTGTAAAAGGAGTTGGCTCTATCTTACTGATAGGACGGAGGATTCAAAAACAATTTCGAAAATGGGTAGATTCATAAATTCAGGAGCGGGTCTCCGCCAGGGCGATCAGAGTGACTCTGATGACAATTCGAAGATCAATCTTCGCACTCAACACAATAGAAGGAAACCCCGAGTGCTGTTCACCCATGAACAGGTTCGCATACATATTCAATATCATTTGCACCACTTTTTGATCATTTTTAGTTACTTTTAGCTGATTTTAATTGTTGGTTGACATCATTGCCTCCTCGTTCTCAGTCTCAAGAGCGTTTCTAATGAGGACTGGGATAGGAATAGGTGTGGATGTCAACAAAAAGCTCCCTGATACAACGAAAAAAAATATTCCTAATGAGATGGCGCGTGTAGTGCTAATAAAAAGCTGAAGATACATCTTAAAAATATTTAAAAAATTTAAAAAAATGCAGGTCGCCGAGTTAGAGGAGCGATTCACTCGTCAACGATATGTGAGTGCTGCGGAGAGGGAGGAACTGGCGGCGAAACTGACGTTGACAGCTACACAGGTGATAATATCGCTTCGAGATGAACTGACTCTCTCAGTTTGAATGCGTTCTCTAACATACGGGAGTGAATTGCTAAATGATAGAGCAATTCGACAATTTCAAGAATGTGACACTCATCCATTCTTCCTTCTTCGAGAAAGTAATTTCCAGGTCAAGATCTGGTTCCAAAATCGTCGCTACAAGAAGAAGCGACTCGAGCAGGACAGAACGTTGCAGTTATCGCAACTGCCGTTCTCTAACCCGGTGAGTTTCAGCTTCACCTTTATTCTCTACTCTAGCACATAAAACTTTGATTCGAAAGAGAAAAATAAAAATATGAAAAAATAATTTATTTTTTTTATTTTTTAGATCTTCGCTCAGACGATGCTCGGCTTTACGCAAATGCCTCCCACGACGCAGATGTGAATCGGACTTTATCGGAATATTCACACAGTTGTCTGTTCCCCAGTATCCCCCTCTCCTTGCTGTACCGACGATCCCCGCTCGCATTCCATTCGCCTGCAATAATAATATTAATGATAATATAATATTTATCAGCACAGGTGTTGCCCAATCTCCATCGTAATGATAATTGGTCCCGATAAAATAAATAAAAATAAAAATATGTAAAATATAGAAATACCTCCACTTGGTTCTCCTGTTCTGGAACCAGGTCTTCACTTGGGTATCAGTCATATTCAGAAAATCAGCCAGCTTCTTTCTCTGCTCAGAAGCGAGATATTTGTGAGAGACAAAGCACTCTTCCAGCACAGATATCTGAATAATAATCACCTCATTAAATAGTAATTACAAGAACAATAACAACGAAAGGCATTAAAAATACCTGCTGTTTGTTGAACGAAGTCCGGGGCTTTTTCTTCGTAAGATAATCAATCGGTGCCTGGATCGCGGGCTTAATTCCGGAAGCCAGAGCTCTCTTCAGGAGAAAGTCGATTCCGAAGCGAAGGTCGTCGTTCTGCGTGTGCCTCCCAGTATTACATTATCTCTCACTAGTCATAGAGTAAAGAAAGTGAGCGAAACTGATAGAGTCAGGACACGTTTCAAATGCAGCAGCAATAACGCTCGGAAAATTGAAGGAACTTACCTCCGGTTCCATCATCGACGTCTTCCCTTCGCTCATCGTAGCAGGCAAAGAATAGACAAAGAGCGCGAGAATGAGATGAATGAGGCGAGAATCGGCTGCTTTTCCGCTATTTCCGATTAGGCTATTCCATTGGCGAAAGATGCCACTTATGGCCGGGGGAGCAAATGAGATGAGCGGCAATTGTTGTCTGGGTAAACGAGTAGGAAGAACGATGCGTTACATATTTGTGGGAAGGGGGAAATGGATATCATAACAGGCATCTGAAGAATGATTTGTTGAACTCCACGGAGAAGGCAGAAGAAGGATGGCACGGTAATCATCAAAAGGGTGATTACGGAAACATATGAGGATGTCAGTACACTAATAACGGTGATGAGGTCATCGTGCCATTTTTGCGGAAAGTACTGGGGTTGTGTCAGTACAGTTATCAAAAGGTTGAAAAGGTGGGATATCGCTCACTTCGTCGAATGTTCTCATTACCCCGCTTTCCCGAGGGACTAATCAGATATAGAACTACGAGAAACCGGCACGAGACGCCTGGTTCTCACTATATATTCTCCCTCAGTCGCGTCTTCGGTTGGTGTTTCGCTCTCCTCCGATACTATCTGATTAGCTCGCCAGCTTTTCTGTTAATATCTCACCTCCCAATCCACGTTTACTATTCCAGTAATGGACCCAGCGCATCCCGACTACCACTGGATCATTACCGGTCCATTCCACTCCATCTTCTTCCTCCTAACCGGAGTGGTCTCGACATTGGCAAATTCTGCCCTAATTCTGGCCATATTCGCCACGAAATCGACGGAATTGGGAGCGTATGGGTACTTGCTGATATGCTTCGCGGTCGGCGACATTTTCACCTCGGTTATGCACGCAGTCGCGCTTCCGGTTAGTTATTTTATTTTTTGTTTTTTAAATTATTTTATTAATCATTCCAGCACTTGCACATGACGTCAACAGGCTATTGGTACTTGCCGCGCAACGACTGGATTTTCTCAAGCAAGGGAGGTGAGTAGAGCATGTTAAAACCACTATAACATAACAAGTTACGTTTCAGGCATAACTGCTCTTGTATTCACATTTGTCTACATCGCTAGTTACTATCAAACCTTTCTCATTCTCGCCTACCACTTCGTTTATCGTGTTAGAGCGCTGATAAGGTGAGAAATGATGATTATCTCATGATCGAGAACCTGCCCACTACTTACCCTGAGCCTATAGTTCAACACCTAGAATAATGACTCACGGTTATATTCAGAAGGCGGTCATGTTTCGATGGTTGGCGCCCTTGGCAGTGGATCGTTCTGGGTACGGTAGTGTATGTTAGCTATATGTGCGCTCTATTTGGCGTTAGCCTCTACGCTCTCATGCCCAGTGATTACAGCAGGTGAGCTCACATTTTTTAATATTTTTTTTTATTAATCTTGTTTACTTGAAGATCCGTCGCACCCCGATTCTTCATTGACTTGTACGGCATTGATGTCAGTCATCCAGACTCGGGATATCTTCTTGTGACTCTGAAGGTGAGACAACGCTTCGATTCGCTTCGCTCATTATCAATTACAGCGACTCGATTCCGATGGGAACCTGTACTGGCACGGGCCTACTCTTGTCGCCCTAAGCATTGCTGGAACGCTCTTTTTCGCTACTGCGACAGTCATCGTTGTCTGCATTTTTCTCATCAACTCGAGTTTACGGTGCGAATTTCACCCATGAGGTCCATAAAAACTGTTTTTTCAGAACGCTCCAATTCGCCCCGAAAACCCGACAGTTACAGCGACAACTATACAAGGTCTTGCTGATCCAGGTACCTTTTTTTGTTAGAAAACATAAAAAAGATTCACTATCAGACGGCAGTTCCCTGTCTTTTTTCCTATCTTCCGCTCGCGATAATGCTGTTTCTCCCCCTAACCGGTCAGTGCTATCACCCAACTAATCCCTCATTTTCATCATTTTCAGGTGCAGATCTAGGCTCGTTCGGCACTATTCTGGTTATGATCACGGCAATTTTTCCCTCCATCGAGGGTCTCATCGTCATACTGTTGATCCCTCTCTTCCGCAGCACCATTCTCCGCGTTTTACGTGTCGCATTCGAGGCCAAAATGACCTTTTACATTGCTTCCCCAAACAAGGTTTCGTCCGAAATCAACGCTAGGGGTTCCATTTCGAGATCCTAATTTGTGATATTTCATTTGAATAACAGTTCTTCATATCAATACGCCTAACACGACAGTGAGATCAGTGAACATGAGATTATTAGCGGTGTTTTGATGACAAACGGGCGATCTTAGGTTTGATTATGACGATTATGGTCATTAGTCGGGAATAATTTCTGTCTCGATGCCTGTGACGATTCCATTCTCGCGTTCCCTCACTTCGATCGTTGAGTGACCAGAGTGAATGGCGTACTTGCCGACATCAACAGTATCGATACCACGTCTGAAATGATGACAATCAATATAATTATTATATCACAACGTGTAATGCCACTGGAGCCAGTGGGGCCAGTGGTGGTGATCTTATCCATGAGAATGCGATATCTAACTGTGAAATATCATGACTTTTGTGTAGGCTCAGGTCTCTCCTCGAGCCAGAAAGCTTTTCGGGACATGATGTACTGGCGCTAAAAAAAATGAGATGAGCGCCAATTGTCCGCCGTTCCGCATCTCCGCGCTTCCAGCAAGGCGATTTTTTTTTGCTTTTACGCGCTTCTGCTACAAATAAAGGTAGAAAAAGAGTGAAACTTGCGCGAAATTGATGATGATTGTCGATGACTCTATGACTTCCTTGATCGTTCCCGTCGAGGGAGTGCCACACCCGTTAGTGCCACGAGTCAGTCTCCTGAACGCACTCATGTCGTTCGTTCCAAGCTTCATTCACCTGACTGCACTCATGCAAGTAAAGGATTTTTGCTTCTATGCTGAATTCGGACCGTCCTTCGGTGAGTAGCAACGAGCTATGGTCTGACTCTCACCATTTCTCAAGTTCTCTCGTTTCTCTGACCATGAGATTGATCAGAGACTTCCGCCCTACGACAAGTGACGAATTACTCCTTGCTCCTCTCCTTTTCTCTCCCCCATGGCAACTCTTGCGGTCTTTTCATGTGCTTTTCGCTGTCATCATACCATCAACGTCATTCAGCTTATTAGCACCATTACACGCCATTTCCTGTTCGAAACATCATGAGATTCTCAGGATTCTAACGAGAAACAGACTCGAGAGGCTGTACGTAGTCTCGAATATCCCGAAAAATACAATCTAAATGGATGAAAAATACCTGAGATCATAGATGATGCATTCACAGGGCAGGATGACATGGTACTTGTCGCGAGGCGCCAGAATCCTGTTACCTGCAAATGTATTATTTTTATTATGCATCTCAATCACACAAAAATAATGAAACTTCCTCTAGACGTCGAAAAATTGATTAATATTTGTTTCGAAACTCACTCTTGCTGAAGATTTCGGCGAAGTGAGCAAACTTCTCGCAGACCTCGATCTGAATAAAAAATAAAAAAATAAATAAAAACAAAAACAATAAAAAATTACATTGACGTGGAGGACCTGCCGGCTCTCGTTGGCGATGTCGACGTAGGGCCTCTCGGCCTCCCGGCAGCCTTTCTGGTGCACGAACAACTCCGATGGAGCACTCATTATTACCCAAAAATCGGCATAATCAATCCAAATTACACCAAAAATCGATAAGATATAAACCGGAAAGCGAGAAAGTTTGGAGTTTTTGGCCAAGTGCGAAGGAACGAAGCCAATTCACACAGGCGCGGAAAAGAACAGTGGGAAGATGGGGGGGGGGGAGAGAGGGGAGAGCGCGTCTTAGACTCCCCTTCGTCTCCATCTGAAGGTTGCGATTGACGTCGCGTTCTTGTTATCCCGTGTTCTCTACAGGAAGTGCAAGTCATCGGAGAGGAGATAACGCCTTATCAACGGGATATTTCGAATGTTTTATAGCGCTGTCTAGACTTTGAAAAAGTATATGAAGAAGTTTGAGAAATATGGGGTGTTAGTGCAAATTCAACGAAGCTTCCTCCATAAATCTAGGCGGGGGTCCGGTCGGATGGGGAATCTGCGGGAAAGGAAAGCCGAAGAGGACGTAATCGTGATAGAACATGCGTGTGATCACGGACATGATGAATTCGGAGTGACGGGCGATTCTGAAGAGAAAAAGGAAGGCAATCAGGAGACCTTTCACTCAGTATCAAACATTCAGGAAGTCAAAGAGATAACTTCCCGTCCAATTAAAAAGAGAGGGCGGATCTCTTCAATTTACATACTCTCTGACTGTCTAGAGAGTTAATGAACCGAAGACAGATACTAAAGATCAAATGATGACTAATCTCACCTGAGATACTTGGCTTTGTCGGGAGACCCGACGGTTGAGTGCTCGGTTCGAGAAGACAGAAGGGAACTTCGAATGTGCTGAAGAACAGTCTGACTCTCTCAATTCCTCATGCTATCTCGTTTACCAAGTAAAAGAAAAGCAAGCAAAAGTTACAGTTTCTTACCTCAACATGGTCACTCTTCACACTCCATTTCGCCAGCACCGCGGTTATTTCGTCAGACATACGTTGCTGTTCATCACCTTCGCCTCCGTATCTAAAAAAAATATAAAAAACGAGAAAATATAAATAATAAATACCTAATTATGGTGTAATTGGACAGGGCCTTGCTGAATCCGCAGTACCTGAACAAATTCCATTAAATTACAGGCATCAGCAACAGTTTCTCGAATAGTGCCGGCAGCTTATTCATGACTGTTTCATCTAATTCGTCAATCCGACTTTGTTCTGGTCCAGTTCGTCCTCTAAACCTAAGGTTCATGGCCGCTCACCAGTTCTGCGGGAAGAAGTGGGTGTCATAGTAGCTGCGCTGTCCCGGTTTAATCTCCCCAACACTGTAGAGAAGCACTGAAAAAGCGTGTTATTTTCAAGAAAAGGCAATTTCCGCCCTACGTCTCATATTGACCTACAGCAATGAATAATTTCAGCGTAGGTACATTGTTAACCTAATTAAGCAAAAAACGGAACCTCTTCGGTACTGTTCGTTCAGGAAGCACATAATGTCGCCTCTTCCACAGCCGTAGCAGTGCTTTCCGCCCAGTTTATTCTTCGTTTCTCTATAAATAAAGCAAGTTTTCTCCTTATTATCCCCAGACTTCCCCGCCCTACTTCATTAGCATTTACTCGAAAAGTCTCTGAACTTGTTCCATAAGCGCACAAATTGTCTACATTTGTTACGCCTATTACTCAACTGGCGCGCCGCTACTCTGTTTCCGTTCACAAAGTAGCCGTACTCTTCCCATTTCCCATGCTCTTTCGCCAGTCAGACTGAGCTAGAGAGCAGGCAAAATCGAGAGAGTCATATCATTATTTCCGCCCAGCTCCTCTCATTTCCGGCCGAAGACTGATTCGAGCACATCCATTTTTCGCCGGAAAGAAAGGCAAAAGCTCCTCAATATCTTTACGAGACGAGCACCGTATAATAACTTATTAACCATATATTATCAATATTGATTTTCGCATACTTGAGGCACTTGTCCACATATCCGGATATGAATCTCTCCAGTGGATCCCTCACAACTGTCAGGAGATGTGTTCCCTTTCCCGTGGCCGACGAGAAACTCTCGAATTCGTTCTTTCCCTCACAGAACCTGCGATTATTTCGTCAAAATGAGTTAGAAAAATCTCACCATGAGGAAAGTTTCTCTAGACATCTCGCACTTCTACGAGAAAGCATGAAAAATTAAGAGAGTACCTTCCGTGATACATTTCTGTGTTCAGCGACTTGTTTGCTGCCCGAAAAGCTGCAGGATCGTGGAGATAACACATAATAGCTGCGAGAAAAGTCGACATGCTCTTCTCTATGACACATGACGTGATCGGATACGTGGGATTGGCTGTCTAAAACCCCTTATTTTCGAAAATACAAGTCCAAACTGTGCCAAAACCCTGTATTTCGAAGGAAAATCTCTCAAAGGCCGCGGACAATTCTGCGCGTCCTCTCCTTGACACAGATTGATTGGTTCGAGAGACGTGGAGATATTGGAGACAAAGTGAGATTGGTAGAAGAAGAAGAAAGCAGCGAGAAGCAAGATGAAGAGAATGAGTCGATCACGAGAGACGGAAAACATTTGGATTCATTATGTTCAATAGGGAAAGCAAACCTCGAAGTGGCCGTGGCATAGGGATGGTGTGGGTAATCCCCGAGTACTCTGTGATCCCCCATGCATTCCTCCAATTTATCTGCACAGATTATGGCAACAATTGGGCGATGCGTGAGAAAGAAGTGCGAAATTCAGAGAGATGGGGAATGGAAGCTCAATCATAAATCATGGTTCAAAGCAAGTAAGGTATTGCAGTATAGTAATCGAGAGTAGTAGATCACATAGAAACAGATCGAAAGTAAAAACTTAGTTAAAAATGACACTTAGACTACTGAAGTGGATATGAGCAGGCAGTTCAGAAGGAATTGAATAAGTTGAGTGAGATTATGCTCGAGGCAGATCAAGTTATGATCAGTGACGATTCACCTCCCTCTTCTGTTCCTTCTGTTCCTCCTGTTGTTTCTCCTCTCCTTGATTTCACTGATTTTCGTATCAGGAGCGGCAAGTCCTTCAGTGTCTTTAACTAGTCCCTTAGTGACGATTACTCCTCCCTTTCCGTCGTTCTTCAACAACACAGTTCGTCCGTACTCGAGAGGCGACGGAGGCAGTGTTATTATCTCACCTCTTTCGCTGCAACATTATTGGCTTCCTGGATACATCTTCGGTACATGAATTCCCCGGAAGAGTTTCAATCCGCAAATCTTATTTTAAGCGTGAAACTCAACCATTTTTCCGAGGACTGCTGTATGAATCATTCTAGATATTTACAGAAGCACTTTGTTCAAAGACTGACTCACACATAGCACATGAAGACCACCAAATCCTTGTTCTCCGGGAGATACATTCTCCCATTGAATTTAAAGGCAGGAAAGCAGCTGCAGGTGAGCTGGCAGGCACCGAATGTATTAGGAGCGAGAAGAGCGAACCCTGCAATATTCTTGGCTAATACCCCCTTCATTGTCTACAAAAGCTGATGGATCACTCTCTCCATTCTATGCAGTCTCTCAACCGTATGCGCCCATAATATCTTCTCACAATATAAGTCATTAACTCACACGGCTGTTGAATGTTGTAGAAAACGGCCGGATTTTCTTCGATTGTGCCGACCTGAAATTATTATGCGCCTCCACTATCTATTTTCCATCTATTTTCAGAACAAAATAAGACATTGGACTGGATTGGTCCCTACCCTGATTTCACATACTCTACAGCGTGCGTCGAATCGATTCAGTTAATACACTTGAGGACTACCAGGTTATCAGATGCCGCGTCACTAAATGCGCCCGCACTCTCAACCCGGCGCGGCTAAGTCGCACACTTACCGAGGTGTGAATTATCTTCGTCGAGCCGTTATAAACCATAGCCGGGCAATGAAGAGCATGGTCAGCAGGAGGAGGATGGGTCCCATTTGGCATCCAAGGACTGATTGACGGACGAAGATTGGCAATAGGTCGAGTACAGTCGATCTAATAAGCACTGCGATAATTGTTGGATGCTACAAGTCGAAAAGATTTCATGTGATGTGAACATCAACACGATTTCATGTGCTGTGAACATTCATAAGGTAAAAGACACTGCAAAAGACAGAAGAGCTAACAAGCACTGCTATTGTAGGCAGATATTCGAATCCTCAACGCTAGCTAGTCGATAAACACGCACAACTACACGTGAAGACTCAGGATTATAGGTGTCACGAGAATGCGAAAAGATTAAAATGGAGGAGATAGATAGAGGTGGGGCATCACCCTCTCCGGGACCCATCCTTCTGAGGAAATTGGCAATAGGCCAACCGCTTTGTCATCCTGAGATGCTTCATCTTCTATGAAAATGTGGCTGGGAGGCAGAAATCTTTATCGCGCGACTAATTCTTGGACAGCCGTACGGGTGTCTCTCTTTCCCCTATTGATGATGAAATCGATTGGGAAGTAGAGGGTCTTTCTGAGGGACGGAATGGCGAAGACGAGGACGATCGAGTTGAAGAAGGAGTGCGATGACATGCAAGTGATGCTGTACGCCACCATCTCTGAAACAACAAGCCATTTTTTTCATTTTTTTGTGTTTTTTCGTCATTGACGTAGGCCCATTCATCACACAAATATGATAAAATCACTTGATTTGCGCATTGAATAGACTCATTTCCGGGTGCAAACTAACTTCGGAAGTAGGGCTGCACCGGCTTGTGCGATGTTACAGACCGAAAGATGCCCAAGCACCCGACCATGAAGGGAATGGCGAGGGTGAGGAAGGAGAAGGAGATCTACATTTGTTTGTATTTTCGAAAACATTGTGCCTGTTACCTGTAGAGAAACAGTGATGAAAGAGCAGAGTTGGTACCTAAATATTAAATTAGTTTCGAAACATCGAAAACACCCACTGTCTATGTAGCTTGGTCATCTTATGGTCTTTGAACAGGAGGTTATAGAAAATGTGCAGGCACAGACTGAATATTATGATCAAGTATGGCACTTGGAACAGGGCGAATCCTGTAATTCGTGATTGATTTTGACCCTAAAGGCTAATTTTCATGCCAAGAATGGGAATTATCGTGTCGAGATCTTTCTTGAACAAAGCCAGAGTATCATGTTTGCCGTAGAGATCCAGCTGCCTCTCCGACATTTCCTAAAGGAGTACTGTAGTTCGATTTTGAGTACGTTATTATACATCAACTGAAGTAATCATCGGTTTCAGCCCGAAGTAGAGTATTGGAAGACTTAGCAGGAATAGGATGTTGTACATGAATATCATCAGGTGCATCTTGCGAGCGGCAAAGTGGAGACGACCAGTCGTGCTTACTAATTGCTGAAAACAAGTTAATTAAAAACGATGTTCGAAATTAATAACCTGATGTCTGAAGAAAAGGCAAGATCCAACGGCGACTTGGCCCTCCAGAACCAAAAAGGCATAGATAAGCTATAATTTTGAATAGATTTTTTTCGAAATTGTGACGCCACCAGCAGTTCTAGTGCTCCCAATCCGAATAGGTCACCGAGCATATAGAATGCGAAATCGTCGCAAATCGCCACGATTTGGATGCGTCCGAGTAGCACGCTGGTTAGAATGAGAATTACCTGATAATTATTGTGTATCTGAGGGAGTTTTAGGGCAAAAGGTAACCTTACCTGAACCGCAAGTAAGTACCGTCTGTACACTTTGACGCGCACTTCATGATCGAATACCATTGAGATGAGAATGGCGATGTTGAAAGTAGCGAAGAAAGGCACTAAACGCTGATTTCACTACGCATTGGATTTCCTATTTTGCTCGTTTATCCTCTCCGTCCAAATGTTTTCGTTCATGTCATATCAATTCTCTGCATATCAATTCTCTTGCCAAGCTTCAGATTGGTTGGTGGGTGGCCAGAACATGGAAGATGATTCCGAAAGCTAAACATACTTGAGAATCGATGAAAAGTCGAGACGAAATTATTGATTTCGTCCAGCTCCTCAGCTAAGTCAGCGATATTCACGTCCATCGCTGCAACAACCGTCGTCTACTACTCCCAACTGCAGATTCAGGCCCCTTGTGACTACTCTAACGCACCTGCTTTCCAGCGAACCAGCGAGACTGGCACAGGTTTATCGAAACGCGAAATGAAACAAACAGCTACAGCGAGACAGGAAAGAGTGGGGGAGAACGAGGCGATAGAAAGACTGGAGCTAATGACACATCTAGACGATATTATCAGAGAAGGGGGAAAGAGGGGACAACTACCGGATTTGACAACTAGCACTTACACGACGGGAAAGCTTATGGGCAATTTGTGCACTTTTCGAAATACTACTATTCCTAGACTTCGGCGGGTTTGACTTCCAGGAACTTGGTTGTTTTCTCCTGTTCTTTCTTCGCCGCTCTTCTATTTCTCCTCGATGAGGTCTTCTTCTTCGGCGCGGGAGGCGGAACGAGCGCGTATTCAGGCAGAATCGTCGCCATCCACGGAAAGATGCGCACTGCCGAATCCCGGATCGGGAAGACGAACCTGCAAACCCGTCTCGTTCCGGTTTCAGTTATTTTCGGAAAACTCGGGATGTTTTGCCGCTTACCAAATCAGCAGAATCGGATGAGCGAACGAGATGAGAATGGGGATGAAAACGAAGAAGAGCTCGAGAGCCAGATAAACACACTGCAAAACTTCGTTTTTTTCAAAATTTTGCTATTTTCGAAACCTCAGAGCAGGTATCCTTCCAGATCGTCTTGTAAGCGACGGCGAACCCAGCGATGAGCAACGCAAGATGCCAGGCGACCGTCTCAACGATGACGACGTCTGCAATGACGTCATCGATGAGAGAAAGTGTCTGACTCTCTCAATTCCACGTGCTCTCTCGCTGTCTCTAACACTGTCTGAAATGCATCCCTTGTCTTCCTACCACTCCGCTCTAGTTAATTAGCTCCCGGATTCCGAAGAAAATGAATGCAATAGGGGAATGAGTACCTAGCAGAAGGAGATTTCGGAAAAGCTAATTGTCTCGCGGATTTTGGAGAACGAGCAAATGCAATTAAATGGAGTGACAACCTCCCTCGAATAGCTTATTATCCTCGGATTCGAGGAGCGACCAAAAAATATGGTTTATTCTGGCCCGGATTTCGAAAATCTAGATTACCCCTGACGCAGAAGGAGAGTATCGTCTTCTTGTCGACGCCAGTCGGATGGGAGTGCACGTAGAGAGAGATGTAGAGAACGGCGATGCCATGGAGAAGAATGAGGAAGGTGATGAGGATAAATACCATCTGGTAGTCGTGGATGGCGAGGAGGATGGAGCACTGAAAAATTATTACTTAAAAAACTATTGATTATCATTCTATAAGGCACAACTTCAAATAAAAATTTACATTCTTGGCCCTTTTCCAGCTCAATTCTAGCAGAATCGAACGCAAGAATTGGCAATGACCCATTTACGATCTCCCCCAAGATTCTCCAGACTCGGTTCTTCTCATTGCCCGCTCTGTCGTGTCTGATTGTTCCGACACCGGAAGCTCAGTTGCCCCTCTTCCCCTCCTCTTCTCCTCCCTATTTCCAACACTTTTCTCCTCGTCGTCCGCAATTCGATTTGGTGCTGAGCGCGGCGCCTTTTTGTGTGTGAAAAGGAGAAGAGGAAGAGGATCCGAGAGTCTAATCGAGAGGCCTAGTGAGACGGAGAGACAGAGCAATGGGATTGGGTCATGAATGGGCAATAAACCGTCTTCTCTGCATTATTATCCTAATCGGAGGTAGACAAGAGAGAATTACGAACTTTACAAGCAGACGTAATCATGGGGTTCTTTTTACACTGGAAAATGACATTCAGATGTCACAGAGAATCTCTGAAAAGACTTCTCATCACGTCTATAGTGAGTAGTAAAATGGAGAAGCACATGTGGACAGAATCACGATTCAGTCCGGGACTGTGTAAAAAGTGGAAGAGACCAAACCAGGTGCCATCTACGACAGTGCAAGATTATCTTCTTATCGAATCGGAAGCGGGACCGAGCCATAATGGCAGAAGAGCAAGACAGACCGGGATATTGATTAGACCAGGTTCGACCTCAGTAGAAAGAACAAAGAGAGGTTCTAATCTGCATCCATCTCGTCATTTACTACCCTAATCTAGCACATTATTGACTAATTGCACCAGACCATGCAATCCTCTTATCTACGCCAATGTATCAACCTGCTCCATCTCCTTCGTCTCTCCATCCTCATTGTCGAAGGCCGTGAACACGAGAGTGATCGCAATGCAGACAACGGCCGTCAGTGTCTGCCAGATGGAGCACATCCACGTGTAGGGAACCGGTCGTTTTGATTCTCTGGAAGTGCTTTCGTACTCGAAGTGTTACATTGAAGTATCGTAGAATTCAAAGAAAAGTTAGAAGAATCTCAGTTACTTCAAGTGAATAGTGTGATTCGGTATTTGAAACGTATAATCACGGCTTACTTCTCAGTTTTTAGCACTACTCGTCACCCTCTTCTCAGAATTCGTACGTGAATCTCCGTGACATTCATCCAACTCACTTATACTTCTTCTTCATTTGCGTGCTGATTATGCATGCGAGAATGCCGCCGTGGATGTAGCAGAAAAGGAGGGGAAACTCCTGGAATCACGGCTCTCTTTTCGTCTTCTCCTCTCATTCACTTTTAACTCTCACTGCCTATTCCGGTCATTGTAACACTTCTATATTACCGTAATTACTTCAACAAAATTGAGCAAGATAACTACCGTTTCTATCGTACTACGCTTCCACCTGCACTAGTCAGGTACAGATTAGCACGATTTCGCGGCGTTTGGATTTAATTTCGCTTCATTTTCGTCGAAACTAAGCGATTTCACCTGCAGCTTGCACGTCGCCGTGTTTGTCTCGGGCAGGCACGGCTCGTGCAGGGAAAAGAGCAGGAAGATATTGCGGGAGAGTTGAATCGCACTGATGAGAGCGTAGTTGAGGGACAATCCGCACTGAAATGGAGGAAAATTAACTGTTTCTTTAGAATTTGAATTTCTCACCCCTAAATGACGGTTTTCTGTTGCAGATGCGCAATATTTGGTGCACTTCATTTGACGATTTGAGATACAAAACCAATATTCTCACCAATTGCCTTCTTTGTGCGTACGGTATGGGCGCCGCTCGATGCGTCAGCAACGAAACGATGCAGTTCAGCACCAGCCCGAGCATGGACATCGTCAGTTCGGATGTGTGGATTAACCTGGAAAATTCATTTCGAATATATTAAAAATAAAAGTAAACAAAATAAAAAATCGCTCACCAGGTATGCACATCGACCAACGGTGTGGTACAATTCGCCCCTGGGCGGTAAAATTCCCGGTAGTCAGTCATCGAATCGAGTTGTCTGTGCTTCGAGGAGCCTCTCTTGTCAATCCCGCCTATTTGGGATTGAGCCCATCCCCTCCCCTCCCTCCCTCCCTCCCTCCCTCTCGCCACTCATCAGATAGACTCTCTAACTTATTCACGGCCCATCTCTCTATTCAGCCGATGAAGAAGAGACCCTCATTCTCTTGCCCCAATCTGGAAGAAATGGAGGAGGAAGAGGAGAGAGGGAGAAATGAGCCGACCAAGTTCGAGAGTACTAAAGGCCTGCATATATTGGACGAACTTTGAGGGATCGACAATTCTCCTCATTTTGCAGGATCTCTAGTCTCTCTGAGTGCGTGGAATATTCCAGATTGCAAAGAAAAGTGCAACTTATGCTCCCTACTTCCGACTTCTCTTCCCTTTCCCCCGAAGTCCTTTTCTTCATACTTCCTCTCGCCATTCTTCTCTCCGCGCTCTTTGATAATCTCCTCTCCCTCCTTCTTCATTCCTCTCCATTTCCGCGAGTTGCACGCTAGTTGCTTTCTAGAAACTCTTCCCGGTAGGCCGCGGGTTCGACTCCCGTCAGTGCACTAACTTTTGCTGTCTTTTGACATTTCCCGTCTTCCACTTTGCCATCTTTTGCATTAATCGTTCTGTTTGTTCCAATCAAGCTCTCTTCATCCGCTTACTTTTCCCCCAACTTTTCCCTTTCGATCAACTTTTCCGATCAAGTAGATCAAGCGGCAGACTATCGACAACTGCTACGACACGGAAGAAAGTGTACCACACCTGACCCTCTCCGTCCATCTCCCCTCTCCTCCCCTCCCTCCCCCCATCCATCTAATCTCCCCCTTTCTCCTGGGAGCGACGTCTCTCCTCCCTCTTCCCTCATCCTTGGATTGATACCTGATCGCATTTTCGTCTTTCTGCCTCTTCCTCTCGCTGTTCCCTCTCCATACTTGCCAGAGTGGTGCTCATGCTACCCCATTCTCTCCCGCTCTCTACATTTAATCGTTAACCCCAAAGTACAAAGGGTGTTGTCACTTCCCGATTGCTCCGTTGCTCATGTCATGCGCACACGGTTTATCTCTATTTGGCACGTCTTATCACTCGTTATGTTTCTCCTCGCTCAGGTAATGGCTACAGCGAACGGGCTGCGAAGGAACAAGAAGATCCTCTCAGATCTGGGAGATGGTTAGTGATGATTTCGTTAGTAGTTGGGCAGATAGTTGAAAATGGAGTAACTCCTAGCGTAGTGCGTGGGCTTTGTGTGCTCAGCGAATAACTTAATTTGGGCTCGCTCCCTCCTAGGCAAACGTTAGTGCTTTAGCACACTTTTTCGGCGGACTTGACGACTTGACGACGGGAAAGGGAGAAGAATAAAATGAGAAAGAGTGGGTAGATGGATGGATGGGATGAGCGGGGCAAGGCCTCGAGAAGGAGGCAAAGAGAGGAGGAAACGGGGAGTCCATCCGTTCTTTCTTCCCTCCAATGTTCCGCTCTACAGAAGCCACTACGCAGTTCATCGTGGCCAAGAAGGCCCTGCCGAAGAATGGACTCAGGGACTCGCCCAACGTCCATTTCTGGTCAGTTCTCTCATTGCTGTAGGCCTATTTCGAGCCATGCTTCTGCAGTAACAGAATCTAGAACTCGGCAGCTCTCAGATATTCTCCTAATGCTTGTTTTCCCTTGCCTTCCTAACGTGCCAGCCAAATCCGGCGTCCGAATTAGCTCGCTTAGAGTCGAGAGAGAGCACCCACAACAACTCTCTCAATCATGCGACTGCGTTCTCTATCGGTTCCGCTACGTGTTCTAGACTGGCGGGGATCGCTTGGAGGTCAAACAATCTAGGCGTGAGATACTGCATGCTATCAATGCACGCACCAGGGAATGACCATAGATTGCCTCTAGAGACCACAGAACGAGTTTGAGTGTACTCGTAGTCCATAGTCCATGCTTCCCAGATTATCGGAGGAAGTGTGAATGACAAAAGTGCGAAAATATTGCTCAATCAATACCACCAGGGAACGAGCATAGATTACTCCATGAGATTATCGAACGCACTCTCTGTCTTCTGTGTGGGGTCTGTATTCCGTGTATTGATGTCGATCAGACAGAACGTTCATGATAGAACATTGTCAATCAACACCCTCAGCGAACGAGCATTGATGTGAGATTTTCGCACTCACTTTCTGTGTAATGCCCTTGTACTCATGTTGGCCAGACAGATCGACAACATGAAATGGATGTAGAAAAAGCGAGAATCAATCAGTGAACGACCAAAGATTGGCACTTGAGATTAACAACCTTCGTATATGCCTTCTGCATGATTTCCGTGTCATCTAGACACTACGAGGAAGTGAGCGTGAAATTTAGCGAGATAATGGTCAATAAACACCCTCAGTGAACGAACAAAGATTGACGCTTGAGATAGTGGCGCTGAGTAATGATGCTCTTCTTTTTATCCTCGCTTTTTTCTCTGACTAGCGAGAGACGATGCAAAGTGGAGAGACGAGAACATTACTCACCCGCTCTATTTCCTTAGGGCAGTAATCGAAACACCCATCGTCCAAAGATCATCAAATCGCTAGTATTCTCGTAAATCTTGTCGTAATTGCAGTGACGTTTCGCTTCCGCGAGAGACAGGACCGGGACCGGCAATTGAACAGGCGGACTCGGAAGAAGCAGAGGAGAAGAATGTCATCTACAGAACAGTAGCAAGTATTCCCATAGGTCAGTTGACATTGACATTCACAATAACTCCAGTTCTCACTCTAACTCAAAGTCGTTTGTTTTCGCGAACGCTGTCAGATCACAAATTGTGTACAGAGATCGACCAATACGCTGACCTCTCACTCTCGAAAACAAAAAGGCTGAGAACTTACGAAATTTAGCAACTGCTCCCTTTTTGATGAAGGAATGAATGAAATGAATGATCATGATCTATTTTGTCGCAAAAAGCGAGAGGATATGGGATTTACCTTATATTTGATCTTGCAGAGGACAGTGAGATGGTCTACTGCCATCTATTCCAACTGAATACGTGCTACCAAGCTATGGCCAAGAACAACAAGGTATTATTGCATGATTTATTTTCAAATATTGGTGTTCGTTGTTAGTTTTGATTTGAAGGTCAGTTAATTGTTTCAGATGATCGTTTTCTCCGATGACATGAACATTCGCAAGGCTTTCTATGCACTGATCTACAACTGTCAGTATTATTTTATTCTTCGTTCTTTCCATTCTCTATCTCATCTCTTTCGTAGCATCAATCACTGTAGTGGCTATGTTTTCTCATGTTTTCGCATATCCGAGATTTCGAAAATAAACATTTTGGAAGCCCCACAATCCTTCATTCTTTGCAGCCGCGAGAACGGGTTTGGTGATGGATTCTCGCAAGTATTCCATCTCCGGAGTGCTCTCAGCGACCGATTTCATTATGGTTAGCCCTTCCCCCCTGTCTGGGCACATCCTGCTCGGAAAGTGCGAGATAGAACGTGAATTTGAGATATACGAGCCATTCTTCTAATTGGCAGGTGCTGATGAAATTGTGGAAGTTCCGGGAAGCTCTCACTTCAATTACGGGCCAAAAACTGACTGAGGAAGACGAGAAGCGCACTGATATCACTGAAATGCCCATTCGAGCCTGGAAAGGTATGCAAACAGCCATGAAAGATGATGAGATGCTTCAGAGGAATGGCCAACCATTAAATAAAAAAAATGTAAAAATAAAATGCAGAGCACCTCGCTAACGACGGCAAGCTGAAGCCATTCCAGACGATTGATGTGGAGGACAGGTAAGGTGTGATCGGATAAATAGAAAAACGAAAAAATGAGTTTCACACTAGTATAGTCCATGAAACTCTCTGATTTCTAATGCTTGGATGCAGTAGCCCTTCAAAAAGTGCCGATAATAGAAAAATAATGGGAAATACAGAATGGAAACACCTTCTGTTATAGTATTTAGTGGTGATGAAGTTCATGATGAACGTCTCATAGCTTATGTAGCTTTTACAGTGGGTGCATTTGTACCCTCAATTTCGAGGAATGATTTTAGCAGTGAAAGGAAATGAATGCGACCCATTCAACTTTTACTCTGCGGCTGAGCGACTCGCAAGTTCGCGCATTAATCGTGCGCTATGAAACCTAAAGAACCACTATTAATAGTTGCTTATTCTATGGATAGAGACCGCAAGGTGTATTGTCGTTTTCATCGACTGCTCTCAAAACAGTAGCCGAACTGTCCCTCAAGACCCCAATAACATCATACTTTTGGACGTTTGTGAAAATCTTTTCTCTAAGCCGCGATATTGCTGAAAAAGTGCACTCAAATTTTCCTACTTGATCGATTCAAACTCGGGTCGCAATGCACAGGGGGCGGA
>LS555346.1:411528-439323 GCA_900490775.1 Pristionchus maxplancki | reverse complement strand
CGACTGCTCTCAAAACAGTAGCCGAACTGTCCCTCAAGACCCCAATAACATCATACTTTTGGACGTTTGTGAAAATCTTTTCTCTAAGCCGCGATATTGCTGAAAAAGTGCACTCAAATTTTCCTACTTGATCGATTCAAACTCGGGTCGCAATGCACAGGGGGCGGAGCCTAAATATGCGCTCAGTGATCATAAACGACCGAGAGAGCTCTCTCTAGCATGCGTCGATAGTGCAGTGGTAGCGCGTCTGCTTTGATATCGATGCCTTTGTGGATCGAGTCCGGTTGGAGGCAAGACTTTTGCAAATGATGGAGATAAACAGCGGAAGTCGGAACCAAATAAAAGTCGGAACCAAAACGCGCGGACTGATATCTTTGAAAGGGAAGGACAAATTTCAAACACTTCTGTTTTTCGCGTTTTTTGTTGTGATCGTCTCATAAAAATAAAAAGAACAAAATGCGAAAGGCGCACTTGTATATGATCGCTAGAAAGCACTAAATCCTCTATCCTGGTACTTGTTTTGTTGTTTTTGACCTACTAAAAGCGGCCCGATCAAGCTGCGCCTCGGGTCATTTGTAGAGGATGGTAATAGCTACAAAATGAGCCCTTGGTCGTCCAAAACGATTGAGAACTCGAAGTGTCCTTCCTCGGCGCAGGTTTTCCCCGATTTCGCGTCCCCACCAAGTGGGCGGAGCTTGCGGTCTCTATCTATGGAAACAGTCAATATACAATCGAATCAAAAGAGGTACCTTAGAAGATTCATCATATGCCATAGCAGATAATGAAATGACGAATTTTGATCTCCCAAAAATCTGAAGAAAAAAAGATTCAAAATGAACAGCTCGCTACTATTTTTACCATTGAAATAATAACCGGCGATCTAGCAGTGGATCCAACTTTGCTTTAGTACCTAGATTAGCAGGGTCACCTCTACCTTATCCATTCAGTCTTCACGACTGAGCCATTTTCTAGATAGAAAATAATGAAAATGCCGTTATTTCAATGAATAGGTTCGAAAATTATTTCGAAATCATCTACTGATTCAGTCTTTACTCGGCGGCCGAGCGACTGCAAAGCTCGCGCATTCATCGACTGCCCGTGATGGATCCGCACTGTGGAGACTGCATGTTCATCATCACCCATAGGAGATTGCTACACTTCATCTGGCAACATGTGAGCAGCATCACTCTTACAGTCCTGAATGAGAAGATCACACATAATGGATGATTTTGATCTGAGTTATTACTCTAGTCATATCCGGGTAGGCTCAAGGTACAAGGTAGGAACATAATGGAGATATCTGGGAAAAACATTTGACAATATCCATCAACTTGTGAATTTGAGCAGTAAAACTGCACTTCTCAGGCCGCCCTGCTGCCCAAACCCGAGTTCCTTCGTGAACGAGTGCGAGATCTCGGAGTGGGCACGTGGAGCAACATCAAATACGTGAGAAAACAATTACAATAATCGAAAAAATAAGATGATTCGACATTTCATGAGAACCTAACAGCACCGATAAGTCGTGGTTGAGTTTTGGTTGAGCTTCACTCATTCTTAAAATTGCATTGGCAAAAGCAGTGTTCATCCGGGATGAATGACTCTTCCGGTGAAGTCCACGACTATTGCAAATTCTCCAGATTCTCCACGAAACTCCCCTGATCGACGCGTTGGACATGTTGATGAATGAGAAGATCAGCGGAGTGCCCGTAGTGAGGGATGAAGATGGTCTGGAGGTGAGGTTCATATTAGAACGAGGAACATACGAATCAGGTTCTTGTGTGAATACTCTAGCTCAGCATTTGAAGGTTTTATCTTTGATTTTTATCTCCTAAAGTTTATCTTTAATCTTGAAAGGAATGATCTCCCAAATTTCTCACAAATCATGACAAATCGCAGGTGATCAACGTGTACACTCGCTTCGACGCCATCTCAGTCGCGTTCTCTGGCGATAAGGAAAATCTCTCCATCAATGTGGGAGAAGCGATTGGGCAGAGGAGGAGATTGACGGTGAGGAATTACGTCATCATTAGTCAATCCTGCCTACTGTTTTTGTTGCAGTGGTAGTGCAAATACTGTCTTCTAGTTATTCGTGAGCAATAATAAAAATAGAAAAAATAATAAAAAATGCAGGGTCGCATCGACAGCGTCGTCACCGTTCCTCAGGACATCAACATGTGGTCTCTGCTGGAGACGTTCGTTGAGAAGAACGTCTATCGAGTGTTCGCCGTTGATGACGGAACGAAACTGAGGGTATTATATTAGTCTTCTTCGAAGATTCATTTGAACATATCACTGGGGCATACATTTTAATCGAGACCAATAGTGGTGATCCCAGTCTCGTAGTCAGGATGTACCTTATACAATTCTGGTATCAGTAGTGAACACAACGTAGAGTACCGTATTCTGGCTGCTTTCTCTCCTTTTTTGCTCGAAATCTAACTGAACCTACCCCAAAATCAGGCGTGGTCCTCGTTCTGGAGTCGAATTAGATTTGCTTACTCGCCCTTCCTTCTTCCAGAATTCATGTAATAAGAGGCCAAAGTCCGGGGATTAGAGACGAAGTGAGCAAGCGACTTCCCAAGAGCAACTCCTTTCAATCCCCACTAGAGAACAACATCACGCCTTTCGTTTCTTTTCTAAAAAGTTAGGCATTTGTTCACTACAACGGTTGAGTGTCATACCGTTTTGGAAAGATCGAATAAGGAGACATCTCCGGGAAACAATACAAGAATCAATTTATTCTTGCAGGGTCTTATCTCTCTATCCGACCTCATCAACTTCATGGTGCTTCGACCGAAGACGATCTCTCTATGATGGGTAGCCTGAATCCCCAAGTCCCCACCATCCATAATTCATCGCGTCCCTCCCCTCCACTCTTTGACCCCTACTATAGAGACGGGCCTCGAGTATAGCGAGTAATGTGTCAAAGTCAGCTAGCGTCCGAATTCCCAGTGGAATATCGTCTCTTCGTATCCACTTAGTCATCCCCCTCCCCTACTCCATCTTTTCTTCTCCCCCCCAATATCTATCTCCTTATCTCTATCCTCCCACGCCTCCTCTGGCTGACGCTAGTACATGTCCCGACACGGGTGAAATTCGTTTTCGGTCCTCCGAGGCTACCGTATACCCATAGTCTTATCGATTGTCTAGTCACCGAGACTTGTTTTGTTCCCTTGCGCGCTGTGTCTTGTCGATGTATATCCGTTGCGAGAGCAAGAATTTGACACCGCGACTCGCACATATTTGATGGTTCGAAGAAGCTCCTGCGAGGTGGATTCACATGCCCACCTCTCACAGAGATGTCTGCAAAACTTACTACTCCTGAAACACATTTTCAATCTTTTTGGTATCCTTCTCCTGAAAGTTCATCCATTCCATCCACTAGTTCAATCACAACATTCGAGATCGAAAATGCACACTTTTTCCACCAGGGATTTATCGGAGGTTTTATTCGATTAGATCGAAAAGATGTCAAACTCTTAGAAAGTTGCTGCAAAGATCTTAAGAACGTGCTGTCAGTCCTAGTCAGTCGCTCTTTTCATTGAGACCGACATATGTAGGTCTAGGAAGGAGAACGTCTCTCTATTTCTCGTTGTCTCTCATGTTAGAGCAATGGGTGAGCACGTAGAAAGCCCAGGAGTCCTCCTTCGCTATAGTCTGCTAATTCAATTGAGTAATTTTCATTGTGGAAAGGATGGGACAAGTTCGCATGAGTGACCTTCAGTCTCATATGAAATGTGCAGATTTTCCCTTCTTCAACGTCTTGAGTACTGTTTATTCGTATTCATCAATCCGGCAGGAACAAATCCGGCATTTTTTTTATATTTCAGATGATTACTCCAAGTATGCTCAATATTTCTCATGTTTTCGTCTGCCTGTCGCTGGTGTTGAACCTACTTCTGTAGCGTAAACCGACTCTGTCCCTATGCCATTCCAATACTTTCCTTTCCGCCTCGGCGTATACAATAAGGGAGAGAAGAAGACCCGAGGGGCAAAACTTTCTCCATGGTGAAATGGAAATCGTCATTTCGAGGGTGGAGGGGCTGGAGGGGGAGAGTAGAGTGTTGCGCAGTGTGTGTGGGGGAATGAGGAAGCGGGCGTGAGACCAGAGATGGCACAACGACTCTAGTTGAAATGTCCTCCTCACGTAGGCCGTTTACCTTTTTGATACCGTCCATGATGCCACTAATATGCTTCTGAATTGCACTCCTCATCCTCCATGCGTGATTCTCAACAAGTGCCTTGTCCTCTCCAGCTTTTCCATGCTCCATAATCAGTAAGAGAGGCTAGAGACCATGGGAAAGCGATAGAGCCTAGCTCATGCTCGTACACGCTCATCCGCTATCCATCCTTGAAAATCAAATCAGCGCCCATATCCGCCAATCAGAAAAGGGAGGGGCAGACCAGCCTAGTTGACCGCTCAGAAATTTTACGATTTCAATTTTGCCTCGAAAAAGTACGTGCATTTCCCCAAAGTTCTTGCAAATACCCCGTCACCCTTGATCCCCGCCAGGACTTTGGAGTTCCTCGTGTAGTTTAAAGTTTCTTGAATTCCATCCTTTCTCGCATAATTTCGAGCTTTCATCTCTACTTTACTTCATTTTCGTTGCTGCGTCTCCCCCTTGAACGCTATTCCCCATTACCCATTCCCTCCTTCTCCTTCAATGTTGCCTTCTTTTTCTGCAGCGAGTTGTGCATTTATTCGCCCAATCAGGTAGACAAAGCACTTCCCTCATTCCCCTCTTCTCCCTACTCCCTTCTGGTTCCAGCTTATGAGTTCTCCTCTCCAATAATCTTGGGCCCTTTTTATTAAGAATGCAACAATCGCCGCAAAAGCGCGAAGAGGAGGGAAGAAGAGTGAAGAAGAGAGAGAGACTCGTATATTCTGCCTTTTCGCAGTCAGGTGTGAAGTAGTCACTCCTGCCCTTACCGCTCCTTCTGATCGGTCGTCTGTTCCTTTCCTCCTTCGACTTCCCTTTCATCCTCCCTCTCATCTGTGTGTGTTGATAGTTGTTGAGAGTAGGAGTGTCACAGCAAGAAGAGGAGAAGAGGGAGGAGACAGAGGTGGAGAGAGAGGAGGAGAGGGAAAGCACAGCCGCTCTTCATCAACTCTCACACAAGGAATGATGATGACACGCTAGAAGCATTACACCGGCTCGTCGTCATCTCTCGCTCTGTCCTTAGCGCGTTCAATCCAACCCAATCACCTCCTTTGATCTACTTCTCATCCCTCCGCTTTTCTCCTCTCAGTAACATTTGTTCGACATCGTCCCTGCCTCTCTTCCCTCTTGAACACACGTTGTATGTAACTCTCCCCCAGCCCCTTACTCCCTGCTTATATTTTTAGTCGCTCTTGTCGTCTTTTTTTCAGGACCCGTTAATGGTCCTCCTCCTCCCTCTCCCCTCCTTCTCAGAGATGGGGAGGAGCCTTCCAGAGAGTTGCACTGGCCCTTCCCACCCTCCTTCCCAGTAATGCCTACTCTCCAACGTCCTCCTCTTTTTCATCTCTCAGTTACTCCCCTTTTTTTGCTTTGGACAGTCGAAAATAAATTGTTTCTTTGCCTTCGCGTCGCTTATCGCATCGGCAATTAGAACGGGAGACGGCTGAGGCATGCAACAACAGTGCATTCTCAACTAAGACGTTCTATGCAAACCCTGTGCAATTACTCGTGCAACCCAACCATTCTTCCCCCCTCTTTCCCTCTTCTGTCACTCCTCTCGATTCGCGCCGTTTGCCGAGTCAGCGAAGCGTGTGAAACTGTCAGCAGTCTCGACTCTCCAGTCTCCATAGCCAAATATGAAGAAATTTCTCGATTTCCCTCGTTATTTTCACTCATTTACTGCTCAACTTACGCTCCAGAAACCATTGCATTACCCCAGTTGCTTTGCTGCCGACCACTCGTCAACAACTCTCACATCCGCCTTTTATTACGTGCTTCGGAGTAGTTCGTTCGCACATTTGACGCCTTCGTTCTTCCTCTATTACAACTGCAATCGGGTGTAAGGCCGTTCTCGTCCCTCACATGATCACTCTCTTGTCAGTGTGAAACGGATGGATTCTCAATTAGAATTTACCAGTCCTCGTGTAAGTGCTGATCAGATATTCCACCAATTCTCGCGCATTTAGTGCCATTTCGCCATCGTTCTTTCGAATTTCCTTGTGATATCCCACATTGAAAAGATGAGAGTCAGTCCATATTCAGATGCATGCCCGGGCACTCGTTCGATGAGGCCACCGCACGTGACTTCCTGGCCTCCATGGAGGTTTGTCTCTCTCCATTTCCCCTGCTCTCTCGCCCAAACCAGTGATCTGATCCACTCAACAACATCATCCATCTTGCCAATCTAGTTGATCAGATCCATGACGTCTTTGGGGTACTCGAGGAGTTCTGTTTGACGTCGTAAATTAAGATTTCTGATGTTCACAGGTCGCAACTGCTCTTGTTATTCCTCATCCAATCAACAGCCGGTCTCTCCTTCTTCGGTAGTTCCTCAGTAGAATCGACGGCGGAACCGGACGATGATGGGAGGTTGCAACTGCACATCGGAGGAGTCTTTCCGATGGAGGTAATAGAAAATGCTTGAAATTGCATGCACTTCTGAAAGTTCATGGCCATTGTTCATGCTCTATTGTTCTCGACCAAAAGACTAATCGTCTCTCTGCTCTATTCCCACGTACGCATCTCAAAATAGTCATTCCTCATGTTCCAGGCGGGTGCGGGCGGTTGGCCGGGCGGGCAGGCGTGCTTGCCAGCGGTTGAGATGGCCCTCGAGCACATCAACAACAACACCGACGTCCTTCCGGGCTACAAACTGCACCTGCATCAGAGCAATTCCAAGGTGAGGCTAATTCTTTCTCATTTTTTTATGTATCTGGCAATTTTTGTTTAGACAGATTTTTGTTTAGTCATGTATCTCTTCTTCATTACCTTTCAATCTCACATTTTAACCCTATTTTTCTGATTCTCTCCTTTTCCTGATTGCCAATCTTGGGGTCTAGAGGGATCATGGAAGCTCAGAGACTCTTCCATTCCCCCTTCCTCATCACCTCCTGACGCTTCTTCCCATCTTCCTTTATTGCCCCTGATTATCCCCTGATTGATGAGTAGCCCATCTCATCCTTCCCTTCAATCTGATCTCTTCTCACACCGCGCAATCTCCAATTTCCCTCCGCATCTCTCTCCTATCTTCTTCTAGACAATGGTCAGAGCAGGCGAGAGAGCGTGCGAAAGCGAGAGAGTGCCGACCATTTGTCCCATCGAAGATGAAGGGGGAGACGAAGAAGACGCGCAAGCGAAGATAAACGGCCGATATTTCACTCCTTGTCCCTTCTCCCCCTCCCCCGTAGCCCGAAAGACCGAAAAACGATGAGGAAGGAAGGGCTGGAGGGCCGAAATTAGGGAACGAAACAAGAGCGCCGCTCGAAAGTACATCACTGAAGGGATTAGAGGGAGAGTTGCGAACGAGAAGAGGGGATTGCACTTCGAAGGGTTGCCCGAGGAGAGAAATCACTGATGAAGAAACCAGAGGGACCATTAAAATGTAAAAAAAAATATTTTAAAATGACATTTCAGTGCCAACCGGGTCTCGCGATGCAGGAATTGTACAAATTCATCTACGAGGGTCAGAATAAGTTGATGCTGCTCGCCGGTTGTTCTCCCGTTACTACTGTGATAGCCGAGACGTCGCCAGAGTGGAACCTCGTCGTGGTAAGTCTTATTTGTTGTTCATTATGTTCTGTTCTCAATCTTGTTTGTTGTTTTTGCAGTTAGATGACGTGTGTAGTCCATCAGTAGTTCTCACTATCTTTCCTCGGCCCGGCAAACGCTATTGAACTCTCGTCCTGGCTCCTCTTCTCTAGTCAATCGCATGCGTAGACAATCGTCCCTCTCTCCTCACACAGGACCTGATTGCATTTCATCGGGTGCTCCTCTTTCCTCTCCCCTCGAACAATCGCATCTTTCTCTCTCGTCAGTCAGAGAAGCGAGAGAGCAGGCGAAAACAAGAGAGTCAGACGATCCCGAATCAGTCATCGGAACGTGAGCTGCTCTAGATGAGACACTTCCTGTGCTAGGGTCTCGGCTTACTCGCCGGAAATAGAGGACTACCATAGCCTGAGTTGGGGCAGATATGGAGAAGATATGGAAAAGATAATCTAGTTTGCTGTCCTGCTCTCGTAGTGGAGGGGCAAGGCGAGTACGACGGCCTCGTAAGCCGATTTCTGGCCAAAGAAAGGAGGCGAAAAGACGAAACATGTGAAAGAAGAAGGTTGGGCGCAAGGCATCTCCCTCTCCGAAATGTTGTTTGTTAGGAGAGACGGAGGAGGGCAAATTCGATTGAGAATTGTGTCAATTGGTAGGTGCGATTGGGGTGGGAGACGCAACGTATGAAGATGATGACGAATTATATGCCCACGCACCTAAAATAGGTCCGAAAAAGGGCTATGCGGGGAGCAAATTGAAGGAATATTGCAGATTTCGTATGGTGCCAGTTCGCCCGCTCTCTCCAACAGACACCGATTCCCGAAACTCTTCCGAACACACCCGTCAGCGAACATGCAAAATCCAACCAGGTGTGTAGCTAAAATGGAGCCCGGGAATGTTCCTGTAAGGCTGTTAGAATCAGTGAAACACAACCGTTTCTAGTAAACAAATGCAGCCCAAATGTCTCCCAAACTGGGATAAATACCAACAATTCCAGAGTGGAACTCTTCGAGAAGTTCAAGTGGAAGCGGATATCCATCCTGCAGTCTGTGGAAGAGGTATTTTCTTTTCTTTTTTGCTCCGTCACGCAATTTTTTGCATCTAATTTTACTCTAGCACGACAATTCTTCAGGTGTTCACTTACACGGCGCAGAACCTCGAGACGGCTTGCAAGAACAAGGGGATTCGAGCGGAACGGCAGAGCTTTTATGGAGATCCAACAGATGCAGTTAGGACATTGGTCAGACAGGACGCGAGGATAATCGTAGGCTTGTTCTATGTGACCGAAGCGAGGAGAGTGCTGTGCCAGGTGAGCATTTTTTTTATTTTTAAAATTTTTTTTATATTTTTCGAAAATCTCTATCCGATCTCTAATCTCGCGGCTCAAACACCATTGCTTCCTAAGATTTATCCGATCAGTTACTCGGATCTCTGACGCCACTCACTCCCACTGCTTTCATGCGCTTCCCTCAGCCACTTTATCTTCCGCGACGGACCACATCTCATTTATCAATGGATCTCTCGGGCGGCGAGAGCGAAAAATAGACTGGGAAAAGTATTGTCGCCGCTCTGATTCATAGGGAGGGAGAAAAGGGGAGTTTCATGCATCAATTAGGTCACGGGTTTCTCCCTCTGGGTACTTCCGCCAATACGGGAAACGTTCTTGGAAGCACTCAACCGAGATACAACGAATCGAAGCGCTTTGCACAAGTCAATGAGCAGAATGACTATGAGGTCACGTGTTTCTATAGATAAAATAAATAAAAATGGCAAGTTTTTTTATTTCAGGCGTACAAACAGAACCTGTACGGGCGAAAGCACGTGTGGTTCTTCATTGGATGGTATGCAGATACATGGTACGAACCACATCCTGAGGAGCATCTGAGCTGCACGAAAGAAGAGGTGAGAAGAACTACCAAGAACTCTGCCACGATTCCAATTGATAAACATTAATTCTTCGAATTTTTCACCTCATCACTAGATTGAAATACGAAATGAGAGAGCCAGACGATTGAGAGACGCATCGCACCCGAAGGCATCATTAGACATCTCCACAATTTCGAGAAAATATGCAGAATGTCCTATTAGTGCCTCATTATCTCGAGCTATTTCGAGAACCCATATTTTCGCGATGTTTGAATGCAAAAAGAGAAAGAAATACAATAAAAATTATAATTTATAGATGCGAAAAGCTGCCGAGTACCACTTCACCACGGAGTCCATCATGTTGAGTAAGGATGAGGTAAGCTATCATAGAATCTGACACTGGTATGTCGAACAAAAATGGAACATGTTGCAAAAACATGTCGCGAGTCAGATTCGAACCAACGCCCTTTGTTTTGAAAGATCGCACGCTTACCACTACACCATCTTCATCTCAGATCGCGGGCGTCTCTGGCATCACCGGGCTGCAGTTCGAGGAGATGATGAGGAAGCGATTGAACTACACGGACGTCGCCAATCTGGGAGGATGGCCTGAGGCACCCCTGGCGTATGATGCGCTGTGGTAAGTTTTGAACTTCTTCCGGAGGGATTACATCAATTCAATGGGAATTGGCGATTATTTATCACTGTTTTATTTGCTCCAGTTCATGCAATCCGACTTCCTTCGAACTTACGGATTATGAGATTGTGCATTTTTATCTATTTTTTTACCTTCGTTGAACCTCACCTTTCCTTCAAACCTCATATTTTCGGACGAAATATCTGCGATTACGGTAAGATTGCGAGAATTCCAGGGCGCTTGCTCTCGCCTTCAACTGCACTCGCTCCAATCTTCCGCCTCATCTAAAACTCGAGAACTTCACCTACAACAACACAATGATGGCGCAGCTCCTCTTCGATTGCGTGAAGAACACTTCGTTCAAGGGAGTATCGGTGCGATACTTTGTTGTATTTGAACTGATTCTTTCCGATGATCAAAGACAAGTAGCACATAGCCGAGAGACTCATAATTACCAATCTGGAGTAAAAAAATGTACAAAAGAGCCCATGATACTTTATTGATTTGCCATAGTCTTCCAAAAGCAGGTGCTGAAATATGAGAATTTCCGAGATTCCATAACTCCTTTCCTCTCTTCGATCCACTCTAGTTTGATGAATGGGCGAAGTGGGAGAAGACGAGATCGAAAGAGTGAAAGATAAAGCAAAGAAGACAGCAGTCGTCTATTCATAGGGATTCGATATCCCCTGAGGGCGATTCGTTATCTTTCCTAAGGTCAATGCATCCATCATCTCATTCCAGGGCAATGTCATGTTTTCCGACTCTGGAGATCGAATTGCTAAGACGCAGATTGAGCAGTTGCAAGGTCAGCCTTATCGGATGTGTTTCACAAAAAAGGAAGAGGCAGCACACAGGATTCGGTCTTTATGTGCGATTCCACTGAAGAATTTACAATTTCGAAAATGATGAAATAACCACGACTGGGTCAGACGAGTCACGGCTGCTCACGAAAAAGCAGAGTGTAGCCTCGTTAGATCAATCATCCGGTTGACATGACACGGCCGAGTGTGTATGCCAACGATGAGATTAGAGAGGGGCGACGGGTGGTTGGGGGTGGGAACCTAAGAAAAGAATTCAAGGAAAAATTCGTAATTTATTCACCAGTATAGTATCGTCCGTATTTGACCTACCGTAATCAGAATTTGAGTCCCGAAAACAAAATTCTATCGTGATTCGTAAGCTTGAGTTCACGAGACGATGATTGTGAAACATAACCGATAATCAGGCAATTGCACTTTGTTCTCTCTTTGCAAGTAACAATAATCAATACGGAAGGAAAATATAATCATGCCAGGCGGTCGCTACGTCACGGTCGGTCGCTTCGACAACGGCGAGCATCAATTCAATTGGACTGCGGAGATCCTATGGCCGGAGGGTCGCGGTCCCCCTCCGGATGCTACCATTATCAGGGAGCAACTAGAAACGGTTAACAACGGGGTAAGAACCACTGAAACCTCAGTGAAATCAGGAAGCCATTTCAGTTGTATATCATCGTGTGTCTTCTAGCGATTATTGGCATCGTGCTTTCGCTCGTCTGCTTCATATTCAACGCCAAATACGGGTATCGCGGGTCAGTTTTGACTTGTTTTTATTTTGTTGTTGTTGTTATTGTTGTTGTTTTTCAGAATCATTGTGCAGTCGCAGCCTCAGTGCAACAACATCCTTCTTGCTGGCTCGGCACTCTGCTCCGCCTCTCTCTTCCTCATGGGTCTGCCCACGGCGGGTGTGCAGCTGAGTGATGGAGAATTCACGCTGCTCTGTCATGTTAGTAGTTGGACTTATCAGATATACGGAAACATATCATTGGAATTAGGGGATGAAAAGAATTGGGGACATTAGTGGCAAATGGTCAAATGTAATCGGTAGTTTACTCCCGAGTGATTTCACAAACAATTCTTTGTCGAGTTAATTATTGCAATGCGTAGCAGTATAATACCATAATCTTACTTTGGTCATTCACATTGCGCTACACTTTTTTGAAAAGTCCGATTTCTTTACTATGCAGACAGACGGATTTATACAAGGTAAAATATAATAGAACGAGGGTTCACAAGCAAATTCTTTCCAAGAACAGTACTTTTCGTCTAGTCTTGAACACATTGAGGAAACAAACACATTGTAATCAACTATAACTCGAACGGCGCACGAAAACAAGCGGAAATGCTCTCGAGTGTCCCTAGCTAGTATGGATTTGAGATGTCACGTTCAAGCTTTGAGAGGGATTTTCAAGGATTATCTTGAATAGTTTGATGATTCAAAAGCAATACCGAAGAATCGAAAAAGCCATTTTCAGTCCCGAATCTCGATCCTCATGATTGGTTTCACGTTCGCTTACGGTTCAATGTTTGCAAAAGTGTGGATCGTCCATCGCATAGGCGCCTCGGAGAACCAGCAAATTGCCAGTCGACAAAAGGACGAGGTAAGCGCCCCTTGACCTACCGTCTCCTCTCCCTATCTCTTTCCCTTACCCCAACTTCTCTCTCTCTGCGGCGCTCCAATCGCTTTCCACTAATCGAGATCAATAATCACTCAGCTCAGCCTAGTTCGAGAGACTTACAAAGGCAAATCGATAGAGTTGGCTTCCTTTCGCTTCTAGCCAACTCTCATTTGGTTTCCACTCCTATCGTCTCCTAGATCTTCCATGTTCTTCCATGTTTCCTTTACTTACTCTTCTCCATTTGCAGTACAAGCCCCTTCTGGGCAAAATATCGGAAAAGGTGAGATTAAGTGGCAGTCCTTTCCTTCTGTAACCTCCCCCTCCTCCCTCTATTCCTTATTTCCCGCCACCTTCCCCTCCTAGCATCTCTAGCCTCTGAAGACTATCTGAAGAAATCTTCTCGCTTTCGATGAACCTGTCCCTTCGCTTTTCGTGCTTCTCCTATACGCTTCACGTTGGAAAAATGAATAAAAACGATAAAAAGCGCCGGTATCCCTGTCCTGGAAACTAGCATGACCAGTCGTCTCTCTCAATCCAATTCCTCCTTAGTTCAGCACGACTCATCCCGAGAAATGATCTGGCTCTCTCATTCTCGCTTCTCTCACCGACGAGAGAGCATTGCGAAATGAGAGAGCCAGACGTCCTCATCCCCTTAGTCTCTCTCTCGCACAGTATCGTCGGTCTCTCTTGGGGTCTCTCTCGATGGTCTCCCTTTGACAGGAGGACGCCTCTCCATGGGAGGGCCTGCGCACGTTGATCGCCTCTATGGTCGGCCGTCCGCTCTACATGGCGGGCAGCCTGAGAAAGTCGTCGACGCCCTCGTACGGCTCTCTGCTAGCGAGAAGAACCGACAGACTCGGCCAGGTCTCGAGACCCTCTCTCTCTCTCTTACCCGCATGGAATGGATCTGCTTGCTTCGAAGCTTACTCCACTAACCCCTCCGCACTATCTCCGCAGTCTTCCTTATTTCATCCCCCACTGCATGCGAATTGGCTGCGAGATTCACTCAGTTTCCTTCCTTGGCACCTCTCATTTCCCCCATCACCCTCAGTTTGCTGTGCTTGCCTAGTACAGAGTCAGGCCATCCCCACCCACTATTCTGCACTCAAAAGATTATTCTTTCTCTGTGTGAATGCACCCGAAATCTGGTGATTTTGGGGGTGTTAATGGGTCGATTTCAGCCGATTCCCGCCGTCAAATTCTATGTGGTCATCGTCGCGTTCGTCGCTATCGACATTCTGATTATTCTGGTGTGGATTCTGACGGATCCACTGAAGAAGAGGAGAGACTATGTGTCGAGAGAGGTAAGTTGACCAGGAAAAACAAACATTAACAGATGAAAAATGAACTGAAATGCTTCCAGGACCCCAAAATCAGTTCGACCGACGAGGACGTGAAGACCAAGTGGTTCCTTGAGCTATGTCAGAGCGAGCACCACACCATCTGGACTTGTTAGTACCACGCTTGTTTTTGTTTAGGCAACAAAAATAAAAACAACAATATCACATTACAGCCGTTGTGATGGGCTACAAACTGATCATCCTAATCTTCGGCCTCTTTCTCGCCTACGAGACGAGGACGCTCAAGCTGCGATTCGTCAACGACTCTCGATTAGTTGGGCTGGCCATCTACAACGTCGTCTGTCTGACGGTCGTCACGGGTTAGTCTTGAAATTCTTTGATTTAGATGAACGTAATGGTTTCATCTTACATCCTCAATTAAATCGTTACCTTTAATTTAATTATTATAATTTATGCAAATCTCAGGTCCAATAGTCACTCTGCTCATCCGCTCCGACACCGGTGCCAACTTTGGCATGGTCTCAGCTACAGGTCTCTTAAAAGTTTTTTTTTTAATTTAACAATATGACATTTCAGTGATCCTCTGCACCTACATCTCCCTCGGTCTCGTCTTCATTCCCAAGTTTCGATTCGTCTGGAAGGTCCCCGCATCCCGAGATGAGGTACTTGCCCTTTCATTCTTCTTTTATGACGTCATTAATTATTCCGTTATTAATGAACAATGGTAATGAACACGTACTTAATGAGCTTACTTCTCATTATGTCCATATCCAACGTAATTGTCCGTTCTCTACTTGTTATCTACCCTCTGCCCGCCCTTCTTCCCCATTTCACCCTGTTTACTGCCCCTGCAATGCGAATCAATGCGAAATGAGACGGGTGCAAAAGAATCCCGAGAAGTTGAAGGGCTTCCAAGGCCATTTAGGATAATCTACCATATATACTCTAAGCAGCCGATTATCTACAGTATATGGCTATTACCGTAATCAATACCAAATCTATCGTGCAGAAGACCCATTCACTGACCAGAGATCCTTGAAATTACAGTCATGAAATCAGAAAAAATCTGAAAAGTATTTTATGGTAATCTACCGTATCCACAGGCGTATCCAAGTGAGAACGGGCCGGCTCCATCACTCTCGAAAGCGGAACACAAGAAGTTGGAGCAGCTAACGAGAGAGAACGAAGCACTCGGAAAACAGATCGAAGAGGTATTTAAAGATAAAATCGTACATCTTCTGTGAAAGCAATTATCAAAATACGCCTTTCTTTGTAAATCCTTGGCTTGTTTTCACCTTTTCGTGATTACTCTGAGTCATCTTGTGAAAGCAGTCAGTTTCACAGTAAACAACCAAAGGTGCAATTTGCAGAACGTAATTGTAGAGATAATTTGCCACCACTGCCTAAGCGATTTTGCATGCTGATAAGACTTGAGGCGATTTCAAACCTTATAGCAACTCATGCTTCTGGGGTAGTGTGATTAGGCGGAATTAATTATTTGGCGCCTACGAAAATCATAATTCCCGGGATTCTAGGTCAAATTTACCTGTAAAATTTGCAGAAAGACGAGCGGATATCCCAGTGCACGGCGCGCATTGACGAAGTCGTCCGGGAAAGCAGCGGAGGCAGTCGAGAGAGCGATCGATTGATATCAGGTACCGTACTCACTGGGGGTACCGTAATCCTCAGCTACCGTACTCATCAATCGGATGAGCTACCGCCGCATTTAAAGCTAATGCCGCATTTGATACAGTTTCAGTCGCCAACACGTCGGCGCCTCCCGAGGTCTCGTCGAAGCAGCCCGAGTCCTCCTTCCCCTCGCCAACTAAGATGACGACGACAGCCTTGATAGAACTGCAACCGAGCAATAAAGAAACTACGGGTGAGCATCTTTATAAGCATTCAGCCATCATCAAACAGGACCTTACGTACAATAATAAATAAATAGAATATGTAGTCTATGCACCCAGTTCCAATTCTGGCGACCCCATCAAAATTATTGCATCCAACCGTAAGGTCGTTTCCTCGCCCCATTCGTTGCCTCAACGACGTTCATTCGCCTGACAAGTGTTCCCATAAAAGTATCCCCATCTGCGTCCCCATCGTTGAGAATGGAAGAGGCGGAAGAAGTCGTTAGCGTTGAGTACAATGTCTTAATGTTCTCGTGCTCTCAATTGCGCACGCTCTCTAGCATTCTCTGCTTGACGAGAACAATCGTTGTTCCATCTTCCCTCAATCCCGATGATGAAATAGCACGGCTGTCCCCCTCGAGACTCACACACTGTTTGCTGCCGGCTGTGTAAGAGGAATCTTCCAGAAATGACGGCCGATTCAAAGTCACCCCCTCTATCTTTAGTGTCCATTGCGAAATTTGTGTCGCCCTACCGTATTCGAAACGGATGTCCCAGACTATCGATTGCTCATTGCAGACTCATTTGTGCCAACCTACCGTATTCGAAATTCGAATAAATTCTAAATTATCGATTTGCAGGTCAATACCAGTACGAAGAGATGGACAATTCCAGTTCCTCCGATGAAATTCTTCTGTGAAGCACAACCTTCCCTCCACTTTCCCACCCTTTCGTGTATATTCCATTGCTGGTCACTTGCTGCATTGTATTCCCTCATTGCCATATTTATAACCCATTCTTGCTTTTAGAGTAGTCCTATGACTCTTTCCTAGGTGTCACTGTCACCCATCCGCTGCTTTCTGAGATAAAGCGATTCCATTTCATCTGTGTTGTGTACTCGAGTGTCCGTGAGTAATCAGTGTTGCGTCCTTTCTCTAGTATTGCATTGCTGTCCCCTCCCCTCCCCTTCCTCACTCTATTTTGATCATGATTCACACGATGAATCGATGCAAACTTGTGCGTAGGTATTCCCAATCGATGTGGATCCGTTCACCCTCCATCCTCCTCTCCCTCCTCTCCTCCATCCTCTCCTCCCTCCTCCCCTTGTTGTTACTCGCAGTGCAGTGAAGATCAACGAAAGTGCGTCAAAGTTCGTTGAGACGGGGAGAAGGGGTCGATATACGAAAAGAGGAGGGCTCAATTGGGCTTTCTTTATTCCCCTTCCCCTCTTTCCTCTATTCGATGATTCTCATCTACTCTTTTCATCCTTGGAAGGGTCATTTCCATTTCGGGAACGATCTATGCCCACTCATTCACCCTCTTATCTACTCCTCTGACTCGTCTGACAGTCACATAAGAGTGCCCCACTAGTAATCTAGTGTATCCGTAGACTAGAGGGCGTCGTCGGATGAATTTGCGGGGAAGACTCACCCATTACGACCGGGGGATGGACCACTACCGTAGCTGTGGGAAACAGGGGAACGAAAGTGTGTCTCAACGCTCACTTTTTCCGAGGGGCAACAAACAAACTTTATCGCATCGTTCCTCTCTCCCCTCCTCTCTCCATTACTCTCTACTTATGGTTATCGTCAACTCTCGAGAAGCATTGGCAATGACGAGGCATAGAGGAGGGAAGGAGGGGGAAAGTGGAGTAAGCAGAAGAACCAGGCTAATCAATAATTCGCCTCTCTCGCCACGGCAATCGTGAGAAAAAGCGCGACTAAGATGCAGGAGCTACAGTAGAGAAACGGACCGAGATACGGGAAACTTGACTCTCTGATGAAACAAGAAAAGGCCAAACGGATCTTCGCCGAAGAATGACGAGAACGTCACGAACACACACAAGTCTCCCCTCTATCCTCTCTGTTTCTTTCCTACCCTCCACTCGCCAATATATTGATCGAACTCGTGTTGTCTGCAGAAAAAAGGATGGACGAAGGGTCACTTACCTTGGATTGGGTAAGTCAGAGGGGGCCTCTAGGCCAGGGGGCAGTGGAGTGAGCCGTTGACACTGCTATGGTCGCAACCAGCTAACCACACTGCCTCCTGGATCGGGAGAGGAGGAAGGAAGGAAGGAAGGGAGACTAGCAGAAGGACGATCTCCCCCTCGGGGAGAGAAGGACTGTCGACTGAGGAGAGGAGGGAAGGAGAGCAAAACAGGGGAGGGGAGCTCTCGGTTGTGGGCGGAGAGAGGCGACCGAGAGGGGGAGGAGGCGAGAGGCCGGGAGGAGGGGAGGGTGGAGAGAGGGCAGAGAGAGGGAGGGAGAGGAAGACTGCGCTGCCCTTTCCACCATGCAGAGGCTTACGGTAGATGAGATGTTTGGTGATGGTCGAGAGTGAGAATCAGCTGATTGGAAGAGGAGGAGAGGGAGAGGCGAGAGGGAAGGGGTGAGTCAAAGTTCACATGCGAACACATCGATTGACATCGGGTTTGGGTGTGGTCGGAACGGGCGATTACAGTGGAGAAGAGGAGTGTGACGGGACGAGAAGGCCTCCATTCTCCCTCCTCTCCTCCTTCTTCTTCTTCTTCTCTTTCCTCTCTCGTTTCTTCAATCGACTACTTCGAAGGCGTTCTCTCAAGAAGAAGAGGAGAAGAAGAGAGGAGAGGAGGGAAGGGGAATGAATATCGATGGCCCCTTCCGGTGGAGGAGCATCACATGAGGAGCAAAAGATACCTGTGGCCTGTGACTCGTGATGGCTCGCGAGATTAGAGAGGGGAGACGAAGGGCGATGGGTAGTCATCAGGGATATTCGAGGGAAGGATGACAAGGGGGGAAGGGAGTGACTTACCCCATACTCCCCTGCACCCCGAGACACTGCTGTCAACAGACTGTGGAGGAGGGACAGCCGGGAGGGGGGAGCTGGTGGTGTGCCTGGGCGACCTTTCCCGTCTCGCCCGTCTCTCCCTCTCTCACGCGTTGTGCGCCAAACAGTTCGTGGTCGCGCGCGCACTCCGGACCGGTTTATTCATTGCACGTGATAATTAAGCGCTTTTCGCCGCTTCGTTTCCTAATCTTCCTTGTTTAGAATGCGGTAAATGCGTCTCTGCTGCAATGGACAGCGAAGGAACCTCGAGTGCCGCGTCATTTCCAAGTGAGTATTCCCTTCCTCCTTCCTTCCTTCCCCCGCCTTCTTTCCGCGTTCCCGACTCGCTTCAGTGCACTAGGAGAAGGAAAAGGCGAAATCGGCCAAGACCTACACGATTAGAGGGCAAACAAACCTGGTTGTTTGGCCAACAACCCATAATTTGCGCGGGAATGGCGGAAAACGGCTGAAACGTGTCAAAATTGTGCAGTTCGGCAAATTGCAGGTGATAATAGCTGCCTCGACGACCGAACACTCGATTGGATTGAGGAAGAGTCGAACCTCATCTGTGATCTAGCAGCATTAGATGTGCGTTTACATTTAATTAATAATTATTTAATTTAAACTATCTTTTTTATTTAATGAGCCAGTGACTCAGTGCGCAATGCACAAGTGTAATTCGAGTTTCAAAGCTCATTACTGCTCTCGGGATCGAGTATGTAGTGGAAAGAATGAGAGAAGGGGGACGAAACTATGCCAACGTTGTCTTTTGTTTGCCGAAACGGCCGGGGAAACCGCGAGTATGTTGAGGAAAGAACTAGATTGCAATCGATGCCGAGTGATTCGGTGACTAATTAAATTAATAAATATTCAAATTCAGGCAACATTCGATATTTGCGATACGCGAGAATCACGGAATCGTCTGAATTCCGCCGATTCATTATTATATTCGGACGGTCGGGCGTCAACAGAATATCAAAAGGATCCAGATTCTATATTACTGGCGAAGAAAAAGGAAGATATTTTTATTAAAAAGAAAGGTGAGCGAATACTTCGATCAGATTCGAAATTGTGCGGGGTGTCAATCAAATACACGATGAATTCGGTCGACAGTGGAGCTCTCGCTCCTCTTTTCTCTCCCCCGATGCCATTCAAAAGCCTCCTCTCTTTCCCCCCTATTACACGTCACCATTTTGCCTGCACACGTTTTGTCCTCTAGACACCTTTCGGCAGATATAGATGTAGGAATTCTGGAAAAAAAATTTTCGTTGCAGGCAAGTTCTTTCCCAGCTTCAACAGGAATGCTATGGCTCTTTCGTTTATCATCGTTTTCCTTATATCATTGTTCTTCGAGATTCAGTGAGTGATTATTAATTTATTTATATAATTATACTTCTTAAAACTCTAAATATGAATGGGTGTACCAGGTGTATACACCCAAAATTGAAACACATTCCAGATCTAATAATCCCATATTGACACATAGAGATGATTATAGTATATCGCCAGATAGTTTTGCTAATTCAGCATATGTAAAGGACCGTGACCAGGTATTTTGCTATTACTATTTATATTGTTTTGAAACACAATCGCTACAGGCCAGTCATGTTCACTATAGCGTCCATGCGCAAACATATAACTTGATCTTCGTCTACAGTCATATGTCGTTACGTAGCAGAAAATGGATTAATATTATCAATAAAATGGAACGAATGACAAGATACGATAGGAAAGAGGTGAGAAAACATTTTTTTGTGATCTGTGAAACATAACTTGCAGTTTGGTTTCTACACTTGCCGGTGTTTCGATACAAATGATTCTTGCCAACAAGTATTCGGGTTGCAAGCCAAAACTCCCGCTGTTTTGTTATTTCACAAGGGACGATATTATCACTATACGGGACGGCTATCGATTGATCACGTTTGGAGGTGAGTCTTGATAATTCGGGGGTTACAGTAGTTTGGAGCTCCTAGAATTCCCAGGACATATCCATGAAATTGAACTGAGATTCACTAATTCCCTGAATATATTGAATTTTCATACTTGCTGAGGGGGAGAAACGACGATCACAAACAATCTTTTCAGCTGGGTAGAACGAATGATGTCGCCAGTAGAGATTGTGTACGACTTAGAAGATTATTATCAGAAGTATCTAAAGTATGATGTTACGTTCACTGCATATTTTCCATTCCAGAAGGTATATTTTTTTAAAGAAAAAAGAAAATTAATTTCTCATAGGTTCGTAGATCGACTCGAGTAAATCCTCACTTCCTTACTTACGAGAGAGTTGCATTGGATCGAATTACTGGTACACCAGGTCAGATTTTGCATTTTCATTTTTAATTTAATTTGCATTTTCTTCACTGTAAACAAGTTATGTCTGTTCAACGAGTTATGGATGCGTTTCAGACTTCCCTTGAACTTCTGTGATTTTTCTGCAACTGAATTTCTTATCATTATGTTCCAGATTCGCATCGTACTCGATTCTTCGTCGTTTTGAACCAGACTCTTGCCGAATACCTCAAGGTATTGGAATGCAGTTTTGAAAATATTAAAAATCAGAAAATTGTCAATTCAGATCGAAGAACCCGGCACGATTCTGTTTCAATCGACTCTGGGTCGATACGAATATTTGCAACCCGGTTATGCTGAGACGCAACTCGCCTCGTACGTCTTTCACTGGGATCGATCAGCCTTCCGAGTGCCGTTCATGTACAAGGGTCAGTAATATGTTGATACTGTTCTAGGCAAATGTATACCTGCTGTAGTTACAATGGCGTTCTTCTTTCTTCATAATAGACTTGATTTTCAATTGTTTCGAAATTCAAAATTTATTGGAGTTCTAGCCATAATTAATAATGACATTTTGCATTCGGATGAGTTTCACACTTATTCACGAATTTTTCTCGGATGCGTTTCTGACTCTTCCGAATTTCAGGAATTCACCCCAACAACCGATACAAGATCCAATCAAATCGGTACTTCACCAAGATCACCAATGGGACGACTATCATTCTCTTCACTCGATACGATCCTCTCTACTATCCTGGCAATGAGGACATCACTGCGTTCAGAGAGGTGAGCATCTATTTTATTAACTGAAGTTCAAAACAATTTTATAATAATATTTCTCTCAGATCGCTCTCGAGTACAGCGATTGCGACCTCCGTCCGGAGTGGCAGTGGAGAGCTCCGAAGAAGATCTACCATCCGAGGAGATATCAGGGTTAGTCATAGAAAAATATGGCGCTCCATTCCGGAAATGGGTGAAAATGAAATGTGTTTCACTGATATTCTAAATGTGCATGATGGTATTTGATATTAGTTATCTCCGGAATGATGGATAAGTTTCATGACGAACTGGATAAATGGTTGATGAAATAGGTAGCTAAGTCACTAAGGAGTAAACAACAAACATTGTCGAGTGAGCAACCCTAGATTAGTCACATCTGGGATTTCGAGTGAGTGGCACATCTGACTCTCTCACAGCTTTAGTAATCGGTCAGAAAAGAATCGAGTGTTACTGAATCCTGATCTGACTAAAAAAAAGTAAGTTTCTGGTGCTAAAATAGAATCATGATTAATTATGCATCAACAAAGTTGAATAGGGACATTGCTGACAAGACAAAAGACAAGGACGCCGAAACTCTTTTCTTTTCAGTCGCGATGGATGACTTGCACTCTTCTCGTCAAAGAGAGATGAATGAGGATCGTATAGTGTATGAGAAGACTCGGAGGATAGAGACGGTGAGTTATTCATGAGCAACGAATAAAAAGTGAAACCGATCCGCGAGGGGATGAAGGGAGAGAGTGAAAGAGATTAGTTTTGGATCCAATAAATATTTTGATAATAAAAACTTCTTTTTTTCGTTTTTCTTTCGCCAGTTTAAATAAACTTCGCACTGTAAAAGAAACTACAATTTTTCTACAAACTTCACCACTTCGTTGAGTGACAAGAAACTGTGTCAAAACTATGCCCTACCATAAAATGATTATCACACACTATGGACTACAAGGTTCACGATTTTTTTGTGCACAACTTTCTCACCTATAAAACTGAACAGTTTTTAGAAAGAAGAAAATCTGATACGCAAATTATAAAATTTACGAAAACGTTTTTAAAACGTTTTTAAAACTCGAATGTTTCAAATATGTTTCACATGTTTCACGCGATAGTCAACAATTATCGATTTACGACAGAGTAAAAAAAAATATGACAAAAAATTGCTTACTCAATTCCAGATCCGTGGTTGCTGCAGTGACATCAACGATCGTCGCTCGATCCAATCACTCTGTTCCTGCTGTCACAATGATCACGGATGGACTGACGAGTGGAAGTGCGACTTGAATTCCTGTTCGAGATCGAACGCCAACTCGAGTGATCTCTTCGAAACCGAGACGTGCGATCTATTGCAAGAGGAGATGAGCAGAGGTAATTGAGAGTGCATCAATAAAAATCTTCCGGTAAATTAAAAAAAAAGTATTCATGCTCATATCCATGAAACAATACAGTAAAAACACTAATAGGTTTTATCATTTTTTAAATGTTTAGACGACATCTTGCTGGAGTGCTGTAATATCGCTCGTGAAGCAGAACGACCTGGCAAGCTCCCCGCACACGAGGACCGACGTAGACGAGCCCAGGTTTTTATTTGCTTTATTTTATATATTGTAATAACTATTATTTGTAGGATCAGCGAGATTCCCTTCGCGGCTATCTCGGTCAATCTCTCGAGGAAAGGCGGATAAATCGCGCTGGAATTGACGCCCCCCGAAACATGACTCTGTGGAAGTACGGATGCAAGGTGAGATCTGATGTATTCTGCAAGTAGGGATTCTGTTGTTACGTGCTGTTTCGGAAATATAATTTCTAAATTATGTTTTCGTTTTCAATTTTTCGTTTTGCAGATTGAGAATCCTCTCCGATTCGTGATCGTTGATACGAGGCGAAGCCCGTCGTTGGCGAGGAGAGTGGGAGTGAATCCGAGATCGTTAGTTTTTTTAAAAAATATAATACTTCAAAAATCACCGGGAGCGAAGTTATTATGATTCGGATATGTTTCACAAAATACTTTTTACATCAAAAGAATTAGACAAACAAATAATAATGATTGAACATATGATTTTCAGGACACCCAGGGTCGCCGTCGTTGACGCAGAGGAGGAGCGAGTGGCGCTGATGGACTGGCAGTTTAGTCGGTAAGACAAAATTTTTTTAAAAAATATTTTAAAAACTTAAAAAAGACAGTGATCCCTCTTATTTCATACATCATTTCTATATTATTATCATTCACCTAACTATATTACGTCTACTCAGGCAATCACTGCGTCTCTTCATCGCTTCCTACCATACGAACGAGATGGAATGGACTCCGCTCATCAGTGATTCACCCCAACATCGTCGGGTAGACACGGATGCAAAAGGCACGTCAATGACGTCGTCGGATGAAGTACTGAGCATGAATGAGCTTGATTACGACGGATTGACGGAGCTAACGACGAGAACGGTTGGATCTAAGAATATTTCAGAAACAGAACTGTTCCGTCCACAATTTACAAAAAAGCAATTAAAAATGCATTTTTTTAATTTCCAGGTTCTCGCCCGAGATTCCGTTCTCTTCCTCACTGGTGGTGCTTCTCATACAGCTTCGATGGTTCTTCACTTCCAGATTTATGAAACCATGCAATTCTTCCGTGAAGCGAACATCCCGATTGACTTCTACAGGTAACCGTCGTCCGAAAATGACTACCGCTTTCAAATAATGCCCCTCTGCACGACTATACGGTTACTCTACTCTTTCCTTCCTTTGTGACTTCCTTCCTGCTATTGTTTATCAGTCAGGCCAATATAGGCTACTCGAGAATTATTGTTTCTTTCGTTTCGAATTAATGCCCCTGCCCTCCTCTAGTTCCATCTGTTCCATACGTGTGTGTGCTCCACTTCTGCGAACACGGACATCCGGAGCGGTTCTTGACTAGATTTTCTTGCTAGATGGCTCGCGTTCACGGAAACCGCCGAGCTCCGCACCGTTTCTCGTCCGCCAAATCCCGTTTCTGCGCGTCTTTCTGCTCAACTAGACAAACACGCGCCACCATCACTTTTTCCTTGACCTTCCAACGGAAAAGAGAGATATTAGGGACGAAAAAACAGTGGAAGGGCTAGTAAACAGGTTGCCGCCAAGTACTGGTTTGATTTTGGCCAAGAAGTGGAACTTATAGCCGCCGTATTCAATATCAGAGATCTGCTTTGTCACATGAGCGTCAAGCCAAGAATATGCGACCTTATCATGGGAATACTGTGCTGCAATTATCAACCATGTGATTCTCGGCATGGTTATAATGTCTTCTAAACATATCATGTGGAATAACAATAACACATATAAATGTTATATATGTTTTCTGCAACTGGCAGTATTGCCATTTCCATGAATCGCTCGTTATGATAATTGCAGCATAAAAATGGTACGTATTCTTGGCTTGGTTATCATGCGAGCCCGTGTAAATAATCCCATGGATAATGATGAAGTATATTCATACGAATCCATAGTTCACTTTGCAGTTTCGACATCACTAGCTACGATCTTCCCTACAATTTCAAGATGAACCGATATCCATCTGTTTACTTCCTCCCTGCAGATCGGTGAGCATGACTAGAAAATCGAAAATATCGAGAATTACCCGGAACTTCGCGCACGAGTTCACCTAATCGTTGACCATTTACTGAGGACAAAGAGATGTCCAACTAGTCTCTTATTTCTAACGAAATATTCTCATAATCAGTGGACAGAATGTAGGGTATAGTATACCCATGACGACAGCCAAAAATGTAGAATACATCAGGTTCTTGAAGTATTGTCTTTCGGAGATCTTTAGTACCTTCTTATGTACACACAGACACACTTCCTCCCTCAGGATGCTCACTCATTCATGCATCACTTTCTATTCTCGTGCTCGATTATTCTTAGGCGGGACAGAGCACAACTCCGGTTCGTCGGCTGTTTACGCGATCAAAAGAGATCTCAAAAGAGATCATTCTGCTCCCAATATTCCTGCCAAGTACGCTCGTGATTTCTCTGCGAGTGAAATATCTGGCAAACACTGACTATGCTAAACAAGGCGAGCGTCGGGGGCGACGAACAACACCCATCAGCTGATGGTGTTATCGAACATCACTGCGAACTGGCCAGAGTTCGAGATCATTTGGAGAGCTGAACTGCATAAGGGGAGGAAGGGCGAGGAAAGGGCGACCATGCTACAGCTAGAGTTCCCAAAATCCTCAAGCAATGTGTTATGCATGTCTATCCTTACTCCTAGAGCATAGAGAATGAGATCATAGTGGGATGCTTCCTGTATGAAACACAATGTATCATCGTTATCTATCAAATCAGAATCAGAATCGGAATGCAATTCATGCTTAGTTTGAGGCCTCTGGACAGCTTCGAGTTTCCCTCCGGTCTGCAGTTCACCAGCAGTAACCTCGTCTACTATGCCCTAGCTTGTCTGTCGGATACCGTTCGATGGAAGGCCGTGCTAGGAAAAGGAGATCCCAATCACAACTTGAGCAGGTACTCTTTACTCTCAATTTACCAGATGAAATCCCTTTCCCATTAGCTTCTCCGTGGTAGTAGTAGATGGAAGATCAGAGGGCAATTTCATCAGTACCACGAATCCAATTGCCCTCTGGTACCACAAGACCAGAATCCGGGCACCACTTAGCCGCAAACTCTAGTTCCGCGTGGGGGATCCTGACGCATGTCAGATTAGCCCATCCTATTTACTTACTACAAATGTCATTCGTCGTCCTCAATCCCTGATGACATCATGCCCCCCTCTCCCCCTTCTATAACCCGATTTCTCAGGCATCTCCGGGCGCGAATCGAGGAAATTGAGCGAATTCTGCGAAGGCGACGGCGATTATCTCGTCAATCGGTGAAAAGGTGAGAGGATGTTATGCAGCGGAGCGGGGAAAACGCGATTAGCCGCCCATGGAAACAGAAATGCCACCGCGTGTAGTGTGATAACAAGATTTTCGAAAATACGAGTTTTGATAGTGATCTCACATTTCGAAAATCGCATTTCGTCATATCAACGACAGCACAAACGCTCAAACCCCTACATTGGCATAAAAAAAGATCTCATGATCTCATATTTTGAAAATTTCGTCATAGCACAACAACCGTAGGTGTGAACAACACATGGATCCTCGTGGTTGCGAATTACGCGCGAACCGTGTTTTGGCAGCGATAGGTGACCATCAGCTGTTGTCGTGAATGATCTCACCTAATATTTCCGAAAATCCTCGGGTTCTCATGTTTTCGAATTATTTGGGATACGCACGTCCTATTTTGTCCTCGGATGGGTCATCGCGGTCATCAGCTGTGTTTGGTCGTCCTATTACTGGAATCTGAGGCGTCATCCATATCTATAGCCACGTTCTTTGCCTGGTTCTCTCACTTTCCCGTGCTCTCTCGCTTCTCTAACCGATGAGAGAGCGCGGAAAAGCGAGAGAGGCCGACGATTGTTCATCGTCTGTCCACTCTCTTCCTGTTATGGCCCGCGGGCCGGAAAGAAGGCGAGAGCAGGGGCGATTGTTTGATTAGGGACAGAGAGAGGTGCTAGTGCTCCGATGATCTCATTACACTGCACTCTATTGCCCATATGGGCGGAAGGAAGGGGGAGAAGCACACTAGAGTCGTAGTTAGTGGCCTACATATGGCCAATTGAAACATTGGCTAACAAAGTCATCAAAGCAAGACATCAGTGATAACCCTCAAAACCAGTCTCAGTAGTAACAAATAGATGCTCGCTCTTTGAAATAGCATCAGACGTTCATCTGAAGTTTGGGGTTCAGGTTTGTCTATTTGCAGATTGTCATCTCGGAGGAGGGCGAGTCGACTACTGCTCGAGTACCTACACGAAAGGAGCTCAGACGACGACTTTCCGCGTGTTTTGGTCGCCCTGCAACAGACGATGACAGCCCCTTAAGCCCCTCTAGTGCCCCTCTGCAACATAATTGAAAGATCCTCTCCCTACATCCAAATGTGTCCATTTTTGGCTCACTCACACATTTTTGCCATAGCTCCACATCCTTTACCACAATGTTGCCCATTAACTGTCTGGTGATTGATTGTTGCACATTCCTGGAACCCGCTCACGGCAACGTTCCATTCTTTTCATTTTTTGTTCCCCTCACCCCC
>LS555346.1:379691-411428 GCA_900490775.1 Pristionchus maxplancki | reverse complement strand
TCATATTATTCGCTTCTTCTCTTCTTCCCCCGAGGTGCAATTGTGATCGAGCAGTTCTCCTGGCTAGCCTTGCTCCCCCTTCCCGGGTTTCACCCCATTAATCGAGCACGTTGTTGTTGCACATCACGAAGATCACTGAGATAAAAGAGCTAATCTAATCTCTCCCAAGTCCGCGATTCTTGTTGTTTTCACTAGTCTGGGGGCGATGGCAGCTGCAGAACGGCAGAGAGAACACTTACCTATCCAGATTCTCGTCGTCGACTCTCTCATTTTCGCCTGCTCTCTCGCCGGGTCAGAGAAAACAAGAGATCAGGCCAACATTTCAGCTGCCGCAGCTGCAACCCGTCACCGTAGCCTCCGAGTCTCCCCGCTACTACTTTACTTCTTTTTTAGTCGTCGGCGACGTTTCACTCCCCCTTCTATGTGTATAGTTCATTCCCACGTCGACATCTCGCTTTTCTTTTCTGGTCGCTTCCCCTTATCTTCTTTTGCTTTCAACGAAATCGTACGAATTCGAGATAGCGATATCTTGTTTCGGTCTTTCGGGCCTCCTCAGGGACCGTTCGGCTCATTAGCGAACGCCTCTGCTTAATATGACGATAGCAGTTATCGTTATCAACGGAAAGCTGATGAGATGAGCGGCGCCACTTTAGTCAATAGCACAGTCATCTCTCCCCCCACTCATTCACTCTTCCGCTTCCTATTCCCATTTACCTTCCAATCTTCTTCCTGTCACGATTCAAGAACGTCCATCGCATTTCGAATCTCCCCATTTCATTTCGCTTCCTATTTCGTTCCTGCCCCTCCCATTTAGCCTCCCCCTGTTCCCCCTTCTTTCGAACGTCTCCAAGTCATTATTTGCTCACTCCACGCCGCCTCCGGACGAAAGAAAAAAAGCGGGGACAGGGCCCTCCTCGATCTGCCTGGTCTCTCCTCTGACGATCAGCTGGTTGGCTGATGACGAACCGTCCTCAGGACTACATCAACATCAGGAGCTCCCGCCCCCCAGAAAAGGGAACACACCCTGGCTCCGCCCCCTCCTCGCCTCTTCTTCTTCGCAGTAGTTTTCTACATAGAGGCGGGATCGCACACACATACGACAACTCTCTAGGCCACGCCCCCCTGCCTCTAGACCTGTGCCAGAGGGGGTAGTGATGGGGGTGTTCGAAGTCCCTCCCTCAACCTGTCTCATCGCTCCTCTCTGCCACTCATTATCAACTATCTCGCTACTCGCTCTTTTGCCATTCGTCTCCTCGCCCCATTTATTGGCTCCTTTCCTTCTCTCTTTCTCGTTTCTCCGAACGCTCTTTGACCCCATAACCGATAAGGCGAGAGGCTCTCATTTCGAGACAGAGTGGAGATGATTCGTAGAGGGGGAAGCCCCATCGATCCCTCTGACCCCTCTACCGTACCCCTACTCCCACTCTAGTGCACTCCGGATGACCTCATCGTTGCGTCATCTTCTCTAATTCATCCTCTCTTCTCCCATCAGAGAGTCCGACTGCCATTCGCACGTCTCCTTCCTGTTCCGCGCCCTTTCTCGTCGTTGACGTGCCTCCAGAATCGTCGTTGAGCCTTCAGAATCCGCTTTTCAGACGCCCAATCTCTCTCCCAGATGCGAGTTCTGTACGTGTTGCTGTCGTTGCTGGTGGCGCTGGCCACGATGAGCAGTGCCATGAGCTACAATCGGATGGTCTACGAGGAGTTGTTGAAGTGAGTTATACCCCGGGTTCGGCTCCCGGTCCGTGCATGAACTTTTGCCAGGCACCAAATAAAGGCGCACCAATACCGTAATGCATACAGTAATAACCATGTGTTCACATGCTGCGCTCGCATTAACACTCACGCTGTGTTGTTTGCTCTAATAACAGTCGGCAATCACACACGCGTACAGTAACCAGTCTCTGCCATCCTTTCTTCTTCCCGCTGAGAGATCGAAAGTGGCTTTCCCGAGTGAACTGCACAAGTGTAACCATGCGCGCCGAGAAACTCGATAAGCTGTGGAAACCGCGAAACCAGCTCTCGCTAATTCGCATACAGTTTCCGTTGTTCGCCTCCCCCCCATTCCGGGGTGCGTTCTGTTTTCCCAATGAGTCAGGGGGACCTCTTAGCGGGGTATATGATTCGACGAGCGAGCAAAATAGCTCTGAGGTGTGCGGTGCGGGGGTGAGAGGTTGCTGATGATGTCACAGTGCTTGTTCCCTCTCAGTTACCCTCTCAACCCCCCTCCATTCCTGCACGGTGCCACTGCGGCAGTTTTCCCGTTGTTACACCACACAGGGGCTGAGTCAGTGCAATAGAAGGAGTGTGGAAATGAGTGCGCGAGGCGCAATCCAATGCCCCCCTAAATGGACATTACGTATAGTAGTGAGCGCTCGATCTCATTACTGCCCCCGTCTCTGCCAATCCAACTGAAACAGACTAACGAAAAAGACAGACCCAATAGGATAAGTGGGCAGGCAGTGTTTCACAAGAACGGAGAGAGGCTAGTCGTCGTAGTAATCTGAGTCATGAAAGAGTCTCAAATTCCGTCGTCCTCCCTCACAATTCGACGTAGTTTCTCCACCCCCACGTGCGTTATTGTTGCAGAGTGACGGGAAGAGGGGGAGAAAAGGGATGCATGAGAGGGCTAATCAGCATAAAGGCAACGACCCTTCACCTAGCAGTAATGGGGCCGGCGACCAATATCCGTAATATGGAAAGCACTCTTCCATTTTTGCACCCATTGTGGGACTATACTATACACTTAGAGATATAGTCTCAATGGGTTTCTGCATGAGTGAAACCCATGGAAACCCATATTGGATGCATTGACCTGAGGGGTTTAGTCAGATCAGTTCCTTTCCTCACTTTCCGTCACTGATAGAGAACAAAGAGACAAAAGAGTGAAGGCCGTTTCGGTCTTTGTAATCAGCGAGACAGTACGCAACATCACTCGCTTTTGATTGAGTAGTTCGAGCGGCTCGAAAACATCTAAACAAGCCCAACCAGTCCACCGTAATAGTCATCAAGTACAGTTTTGGACCCCGGGGATCCGAGATTCTCGTGATTCGATTGAAGATGACCTCAATTCAGCCGGGAATTCCCACCTATTCGCGAAATGGATAGATATATTTCGCCTATATATTGATAGTGCACACTCCACAAATACACCCCACCCTAGAGATATAAGAGCAAAGGCTAACGCAAATACGTAGGCGGAAGGCATTCTCGGCCTTTTTACTATAATCAAAAAGAACAAGGGCGGACAAAATTGACACACTAACTCTATTTCTGGGGTAGTCACTTGGCAGTCAATCTGCGGATTGAATATATTTGTACACATCTGATGGTTTCCGGTCTACGGCTAACAGCAAATTTCGTTGCAGTCAGCACGTCTTTCCTTGGGTGGCGATGTTAGGGAGGGGTAGGGATGATAACACTGTACGGCCAACGAGTTGCCTGCAAAGTGCGCGTCGCACGTGAGGGAAAGGGCATTGCGTGTCCGTGAAATTGTCTCGATTAGGTGGATTGGAAGGAAGAAAGAATGGAAAAAATTAAAAATATCGATTTTTTCTTATTAATTATCGATTTTTCAGTGAGGTCAAACGCGAGGTCGCCTCTCGACAAACGAGGGATCTGATGCCCGATCGACCTCGCCGTTCCTCCGAAAAGAAGTCGTACCCGAGGAATTGCTACTTCTCTCCGATCCAGTGTCTCTTCACGAGACAATAGCCGTCAAGTCTTCTTCATCTCTTCGATCTACCGCACACTAGTCACTTATTTATTCTGATCTCTCCCCCCGCTCTCCCATTCCTATTCGGTCTAATCAACACCCCCTCTCTTGCCCCCATCAGAAGAGCTGAGCTCGAGCGTTAATCGATCAAAGATCACGAAGTTTCTGCACCTCCCCCTCTATCTTTCCGCCGTCCCTTAGTCCTACGCGCCTAGGTTTGTTTGTGTGTATGTGTGTATGTTTGTTCTCACTCTTCCAACATCTCGCCGTCATAATATCGTCCTACTTGAATCGGATAGTTGTGTTTCGCCCCGCTCCATAGCTGTTATAATATTCCGCACCATGCTTTCGCACCTCCCTCTGCACACCGAATACGTTCCCCTCTTTCTGCCCCTCGACCCCCGATTGACTAGGCCCCCCGTACTCTGAAGAACGCTTTATACCAAGTCAGAGATCCTCTCAACTGTCTGTACCATCCATGGAGAAGTTATTACTCACAGCCATTTATCGCCCATTGATAAAGTGATGCATCTTGTTTGTCTTTTTGCGATCACAACGGTTGTTTTGGCTGGTGTTTTTGGCTGCAGGGGTCAACTGTTTCGCCAAACGTTGATGACATCACGAGATTATTTGCGTCGCTGCTTTGCAAGTCCGTTGTCTATAGGACACAGCTAGTCGGGCGGAACGAATAAATGTCAGAGTGGTCAGACTGCACCTGCTTTTTACGAATCTCGGAGGCTTTCGGATGACTTCTGCGTAGATTGACGAAAGGTTTCTCAGGTGTTTGCCACACTCGATAAGAACGCTTATTATTTAGAGAATACGAGCACCTAATAACGTCAGTCGTTCCATGAAAGTGATGCCACTCTCGACAACACCTCGCTTCTCTCTTCTCGCTCGCACCACTGGCCATACCCTAAAGACATTCAGTCTATAACACATGAACCCCAACTAGGAAATTTAGGTGGATAATTTAGGGTGTGTAATCTCAAGGGAATTCAGCTGAGGAAGGTAGGCGGCACTAGTAATCCGAATTACTGAAATAAACTCTACAGTCATCATCAAACGTCTGGTTTTTCAATACTACTCATTAGAGACCAGTGATCACTTGATTATCTAATCACGACTGATGGAGCATACAGGAATATAAGGGAACAAGAACCGTAATGCAACCTGCTAAAGTAGCAGATGTTTGTCTTTTCATTTCTGACCACGTTGTTATCCATAACATAATGCATAAGTAATGGAACGACTTCAAATAAATGCAAGTTTTATTCGATATGAGACGTGTAGACAAATAATACTAATAGAGCTAATTAAAATGCATAATCGAATGTTAAAGGGGTATAGGCACGAATATCTGGCAAACTGAGCTCTCGACGTGAGATGATGGGTCGTCGTTACCCGATTACACTTTCGAAACTCCCAGACTATCACTTTGAGTTCAAACCGAGATATGATCAATTGGCTGTGTGCCAAATGACCCTGCGGGTGCAGGCAACGAGCGAGAGAGCATGCGAAATGGAGAGAGAGCGCCCAATATACACTCTGGCTAACAATAAGATGACTCTCTCTCGCTTCATGCCTGTCCCCCTTTAACTACTTATACTTGTAATACTTAGATACACGATTCCAACAAAAGAAGGGACAGGCTTAGAAACAAAAAAACTACAAGGTGTGGAACATTAGGATGGAGACGGGGTCGAATAATAAACATTCAATACAATTAATGTAGTCAGTTCGTAGTCCATTCTAGGTGTTTCACAATCAGGAAAACACTATCAATATAATGAATGTTAGATTGTCCCCCATTCTAAGTGTCTAATGTTCAGAAAGTCGTTATCAGTAAAATTAATCTTATATTGCCCGACTTGTGGAGGGATCTGCGGTCGCATATTAGCAGGCACGCGGATGCTTCCATCCACTTTTGTTCCTGACCGGTCGCACTTCTGATACATATCCTTTTAATCATAAACTCTCGACTTCAACTGATTAAAGCCATTACATTTGTTAACTATTATAATAGCTGTTCTACAAAAAAATCGTATTCTACTATGGTACATCAATGAAAGAATTAATGAAATTTACCTGCAATATATTTTCTAGCGTTGAAAGTAGGATCTCTTCAGTGCAGTTGGAGAATACGGGGAAATCGAATCGGAGCTTTTCGAAATTACGCTCAAGAAAAATTCCAAGAATTTCCATGATCGGCTTAGTTTGGAGTAGCTCAGTATAACTGAGTGAGATAGTTTTGAGTGTCTCTTCTAGAGAGAAAATCAACTGTAAATCTGAAATTATTCTTATAATATATATCTCTCGTTTAAGTAAGTAATTATTATTAATTTAATTAGTCTAATTATTGCCTTTGCTATTTTTTATGTAGTCCATTTGGAATTCTAGGAATTTCGGCTTCAACTGTTTTAAAAATTCTGCACAAGGTGCCCTGAAAAAGCAAGTACAAATTCCTTCAACGTACTTTATAACCTACGTGATGGCAATGCTAGTGATTATAATCGAAATTTATTTCCCTCCGAAGAGTTGACAGCATAATCCAAGCACATTCACATCATTAGTAACGAGAGTGATCGAGTAAACTTCAGTATTCTTCACGAAATATTTCCATTTTTCGAGAATTCTGAGCATACCTTCCAAGGGAATTTCCACAATCAGATCCTGGATTTGTAAAAGAATCAATTCAATTAGGCAAATGAATTATCACATAGGATTCTTGAAAACAGCTTAGGTATACAGCTTCTGTATCATTGAACATATATAAACTTCCGAGTTGCCATAAAACATAGTCTTTAAAACACATGAAACTGATTTCCATTCTGATCTTTCCTTTAATTCTGAGTTCTGCTTCGATTTCATCTTCGTACTGTAAACCAAAATTATTATTTTTAATTTTGTATCTCCATTTTACCTCCTTTATCTCGATGTTTTTAACATTATTACTCAAGATGTCAGCACTGACAAGGGCCTTAGTAGCATGAGATACCTGAAATTTTATTTATTTGTTATTTATTTAAAAACTAGCGTCCTACCGGCCGCTAGGCCTCCGACGGAGAAATCGCCAAGAAATATCGAAACGCGTCTATATATAGGCGATAAAAAAATTGTATCCAGCAGGAACGCAGGAACTTACTTCTCTAAATTTAAGAAAAGTGTCATCGTTCATGAATTGGGCGATTTTATTAAGGGCGGATGCCGGAATGTTGAGTATGTCGAAAATCATTGCTGCAACTACTGAAAAATAGGAAATGATGGGAGTCTAAACGTCCATTTCCACATATTTTTCATAATGTTGTTAGGATGTGGAAACCATAACCATACCATACCATAAACTTTTTTACATCTGTTCAGGGCCCCGCCCCTCAAATCCTCCCTTTGAAGAGGGGACGGGGGGTGAGTCAAAGCAAAGACTAAACAACCCAAGCCTAAGCATCTATTTCATATGGAGGTAAACCACCTGAACTCAAGGACCCGCCCCATTTCATAAGGAGGAGAAGTCAAGTGAGCTGGGAGCGTGGCCAAAGGGGGCGGGGCCAGTACGGATGTAAAAAGTGCCAAACTTTCGATAACATTGTCAAATAATCCATCGGAAAGTAACCGATTCAGAGCGAACATTAATACACAAATAATTAAAAAAACAAATAAATATTATCTTCAATGTCCTGATATCCATGGAAAGTGATAAAACGGTCATGTTACATTACATAACACGGAGAAGAACGTCCGAGTGATTTATCTCACAAACTAATCTTCGAACATCACTTGTGTTGAGCACATCAAACCAATTGTTGACCACAACTAGGGAAACTGGGAAAAACGGGAACTGTCAAACAACATTAGATGAATCAGAACAGCGCTTAGAACAAGCCAATGGGCTGTATGTGGACATGATCAATAACCGACAGGAGTAGTTCCCAGACGTATCCGGTTGGCAGGCAGCATTCCATTCCACAGATACGGTGTAGGCATGGATGAGGGCGCACCCCGTGTCTTCCAATCTGCATTTGCTCTTCAATCTTCCGATCAGCAGACGTCCCTGAAGTTCATGTTTTATTAAAAAAATAGAACAAGAATGGGAATATTTTTTCCTTTACACTTTTCCCCCTTTTTTTGTTAACTTCCTACCCGTCCCTTACTTATTTTCATTATCCTGAGTACAGTAATCTCAACCGCATCCCCCCCATAACGCAAACTTTCTACTGTATTTCCTACCGTATCTACCAGGGAATATTGATTGTCTACAATCAGGGAGAAGGGCCTATCTACCGTACCCACACCGTATACGTCAGTGCCCGCCGCCTGAATACAGTAATCTCAACCAGATCCCTACATAACGCAGACTAACTACTGTAATTCCTACCGTATCTACCAGGGAATACTGATTATCTACAGTCAGGGAGAAGGGCCTGTCTTAGCGATTGCATACGTGCTAATTGTAAAAAGTCCCGAAATATTAATTTTCATATAAGTAAATTTTAAGTCAATGATTAGAAGCCCTCAATCACCTCTCCTGCTCCATTTACGGCTGAAGAATATGTCGGTTTGGGACGGACATCACGTTTAGGTGTGACGCGACTGAAAAAAATTAACTGTAAAATAAAATAAAAAAGACTCTAAACATTCTATTATGGCAATCGCAAAAAGTTCTCTATTGAAATCGTCCTGTTCATGTCGTCTAAGGCGTATATTTAGAAGAATTGGGTACGATGCTTGGACCAAATGCGCCACAATTCTGATCGAGAACATTATTTAACCAATAAACTCAATTTGGGGTCAATAACTACGCAAGAGCGGTCGTTAAGTTAGCCGAAACAGGCTTGAATGTCAAGGCATCACGGGGCTCAACACTTTGAACGGCTAAAAACTTCAAAATATTCAACTAAACCAGCTCTCAAACGTAACGCAGCGATAGAATAGACACTCGGGATTATTTCTAGCTTGAAATTGATAGTATTAATAATGACGAAAGAAAGATAGATAACAATGTAAGGTTTTGCAAAATTTAGAGCCGTGAACTACCAGAACCAGTTAACGCCAATATCAAACGGCAGAAAAAACTACGATATTCCGGATGGAGCTATTGACAACTGATTTTCTTAAAAGCTACCGTAGTCTGATATATAATAATTTTTAAACATTAAAATATATTATTCTCAGGCTGAAAAATCATCGAAATATGCTTTTTGTTTAGGTGGACTTACATTCCGATCATAACTGTTATAGATATGGGCAGATTCGAGTGTTTTAACAGAACTCATTAACAGTCATAGAAATTAGCATAAATTGTCGCAAATTTGCCTTTCTCCATCAAATAACTGATTGGGATACTCGAAAAAGCATTCCCTTCCTTGTTCAAACAATTGTATTAGCGCTAAACTCTCGTAAGCCGCGTGACCTCCGCCGGGCCATTCGTCGCGCGTTTTTTGCCCATTAGCTGAGGTCCATTTCGTAGACGACTAAGCCATTGAGAGGGCCTGCGTCCTTTGAATCGGTGTCAGGCAGGGACGCATTACGAGCCCGAATTACATGCAGGTGGTCTCGAGAATTGAATTGGGATGGAAGAAGCGCCCTTCCACAGCCGGAACCCATCACTCCCACATGTACTGACACCCAGATCAACCCGAGAGAGATCACGAGGAATGAGGAGGGCGGTTGTTTTCGCTCCTCGCCTGCCCTCCTAGTACAGGCAGTTGGACCCGCGGGTAGGAGTAAACAACCAAATGAAGAGAGAAGAATGGACAAAGATGGAGCGAGAGGCCAACTCGTATCACTAGACGAGACATGAGGATGATCAGAAGTTTCATGACTATTTCTATCGACTTCTTGATCTACCGTTGGATGTACGGAAAGTCCTCTCAGCCATTCACTTCATCTTCTCCTTCTCCGTATCTCTTTTTCCTTCTCGTCAGTTATCACTCTAACATTCCATTACACACCCCGATTCACGGCTAGCTGCCACTTTGCCAGTCGTCCCCGCTTCCTCTCCTTCTTCTCCCCCCCCCCATTTCATCACCACCGTCTATCTGACTCAGCTTCTCTTTCACCATCATCCCTATTACATCATAGCTGCGCTTACCAGGTGCAGGGATCGGGATTAGGGACAGGTGCGGGTCTCTGCGGCAGAAGGGCTACGGGTATGAATGGTCGTCGACAGACACACACACTCGTCGCGATTCAGCCGGAGAGCACAGCACGTACGAGGGAAGGGACAAGTCCAGAAGGGAAGGAGCGCAGGGAAGAAGGACGAGTCAGGCCCACTGAATTGTACAACGAATGATAGAAGTGGAGGGGAGGGGACAGATGCCCTCTCCCCCTCTCCGCCCACCTCCGCAATCGACACGCTCTCTCGCCGCTCCTACTAACTTCCCTGCTCTCCTCCTCCTTCACAGTCTCTGCTTCTCTCACTTGTTATCTTCTACTCTCCTTGTCCTCCACTGTCCCTCGTCGACTAACTTTGCCCTCTCAAAACATTGTCAAGGTATAGCACGCATAACAAAGCGAGACCGAGGTGGTAAACTGATCACTACTCTCTCTCTCTCAATCAGTTATTCCATTTCCGATGTCCTCTTCAGCGGTCCTCGCCCCTTTGTACTCTGCGTAAGTGCATCCGCCCTTTCCCCCCTTCTGCACTCTGAATAGTAGCCTTGTGCAGCTCTCGATCCGCAATTTCATCCCCCCTCTCCTTCCTCCCTCCTTCCAACCCCCACTCAGCCCCAATTTCGTCCGCCCTCCTCGAATTCAAATGAGATAATGAGAAGTGGGGGGAGAGGTAATGAGAAAGGGGAGTTGATCTTTGGTCTCTACAGAACGATGAGTTGGCACTATCAGCGCCCTCCATCTCTCCACAGCTTCCCGATCTTTCTTCTCCCTTCTCTCCTCTTCTTCTCTTCCACTCTCTCGATTTCGCCCGCTCTCTCGCCTCCGCTGGACACGTCGGATTTGTAATAAAAACTGAACGTGGCCGAGGTGTGTAGTGCAAAAAGCGAGCAGCGAGAGAGCGGGCGAAATGCAGAGAGTGCGAGAGAAAAAGAGGCCGATTAGCTGGAATGGGGGAGGGGGGAATGATAGGAAGAAGAGGAGGAGAAGGCCACCTGCTATATCTCCAGAATTGAGGAGGATGGAGGAGAGTGGGGGAGGAGGATGAAAAAAAGGTAGTTGTGTGCCAGTCTCCGCGGATTGGTCGACTTAATGAGTACTCGGAATGGAGGGAAGGGGAGTGCGGGTGAGATTACCAGAATTACTCAAGAGGGCAGAGCGAGGAGGAGGGAAGAGGACAGATCAGAGATTGGAGCACAGCAGGGGTGCTTGGATGACCTGGAACTCTCTCGAGACTAGACAAGATCGGGCGGGAAACGAGGCGAGACAGCTCTTTAAGAGGAATTATGAATCTTGCTTGCTTGAGCGGCTCAGATTTCACGCTTGAGCAATGATCCCGCTCATTCCTAATCTCCTGCTAACGACAAAACTGCAAGAAATCTAAAGATTAAAGACAGGGAATATATCACGACAAATCCTGCTACAAATGTGGAGAGTCTTCAATAGTTTCCTGATCTCTAATCAGCTCTTGTTCACACTCACCTCCTCTCTCTCCCTCCCTGCCATTCTAGATACACAACTCCCTTCCTGCTTCTTCCCCCCATCTATTTGCGTGTTTGTGTCGTTCGTTGGCAAGCCGCCAAGGAATCTCCCTCCGCCCGCTCTCCTCCCTCCTCCGCCCCGTCACGGGGTTGTTTTTCACGTGAGACAACCACTCGCTCTCTCGTGAGATGCCGAGAGACCGGGTAGTATCGAGAGACGAGCGGGAGCGGAGGACACAATCCCAATCGCCTCTCCCCTGCCCCTCTCTCTCTCTCGGAGACTAGGCTGACTCACTCTTCTTGTGATGAAATGGTCGCCCGCGCATGGCACCGACCCCCGTTTTTGGCGCCAAAAAACTGCTCGACCAATGGAGCAACGGATAGTCGCTACGCTCTTATCGTCATTTGGCAATGTTTTCGCTTACCTTCTACTCATTGCTCTCGTTGCTCTCTATTTCCGCTTCTAGGCGTCTAGTAGACACCCTCGTGACTGCTCTCGAGTCTCCTCCTCTTGCCCTAAAAGCAGAGACCAACCACACACTGCCTCACGCAAAGTCACTACGGCGACTTGGACTTCCGAGAGAGCAAGCACTCAGACACACAAGCACTTCTCGCTCGCCCACAGATTATCCCCGACAGCCTCATTAGGACATCTGCTCATTCCATCATCGTACTCCCCTGTGTGTGTGTGTACTCACCCCCTCCCCGTGTACACTATGCAAATGGAGAGGAGTAGTGGGATCAGAAGAGGGGGAGAAGGGAGGCCGGCCCGTGAGTGCTCGGTAGAAACGTTACGGGTACGGCATGTGGGCAATGCCGCGCGCACCCGAAAGCGATTCCACCGAGCCCAGTGCTGGGCGGTCGGCGGGGTGGTGGGGAGTGGTCGGGGATGGGGCATCCTGACTCAGGTAGGGAGAGGCCGCTCGACAGAATGGCTTACGGGTATGATTGGATGCAATGATCAACACACACTCGTTAGCATTGCTGCCTAGTGGCAAGTCCCGTTGAGCAGGGCAATGGAAGGGGACAGGGAAGGGATAGGAGGGGGGTTGAAGAGGGGGGAAGAAGAGAGCCATGGTCAACCGATCGGAAGCTATCCGTTCTGAGCGAGTGACACTGTCTTTCTCTCTGCCTGCCCCCTCCTCCCCCCTGACCAAGCCCCGCCCCCTCTCTCCCGCCTCCTCCCCCCGCCGCCCTCCCTCGCTGTCTGGCGCTCTCCACCGGACGCGCCGTCTCTCGTCCCCATCGATTTGGCGGGAGCGGTTTCGTCACGTGCTGAGCGCGGAGAGCGAGTGCTCTGGCAGGCAAAGCGCGCTGGGAGCCCGCGGGCACGGCCGGACCTCACGAAAAGTACTACGGTAGACGAGATGCATTAATCGACCGAAACTGCGCCTATTGAGGTATGAAATGCATTGAATTGACCATAGATCATGATCTAAAGAGGCTATCAACCACATGAAATGAAAATCTCAGTTAACTAAGAAGAGTCAGCTACAGAAGAGTCTGGCTTTTCTTGAACAGGTTCTAATTATCAATAACAGTTTATCATGTGCAAACATCATGATTCTAAGCTATCACACACGAAAATACCTTGTTAGAATGCTCTTGGATCGCATTTCATGTGTTTCCTTGTGTTGGTAGTAACTACCGTAGTCTTGAGGAGAAATTGTGATCGTTCAAAGACAAATATAAAATAATAATATATTTATCGATGGCTCTCTGCAAACATTAACTATGCATGACGAAATAGCGAAAGGTTTGTTAGAGGAAGGAGAGAAGATTAAATTATTAATGCGATAACCGATATCCGGAGTGAAAAGAAGGGTGTGTGAGATCACCAGTAGCCATTGAACTTTCAAAAAAAGATTATTATAATACTACTGCTCAAAATCTGATTGACACGAATTCATTGTAATTTGGTGAAATTTGTGATAGTACAACAAGAAAAACTAGACGTTCTGTGATCTTTGGGCTCAGCATATTGGTGAATACTAGTCATCGGGTCTGTGGGGGAATTCTGAACCCGTAGGGAATTGGTAGGTCAATCCTGACGCAAGAAAGGGCTGCTCTCCTCACTCAACACGCTCACTTCATAGCGAGCAACCACACAATCTGAGGAGAGCCATCGCCCTTCTCCTACGCACTTTAATCATGACGATCATAAATACGAAATTGTGTGCCTAGATCCAATAAATAAAGAGGGCGAGAAGAAAGGATGCGGTTTGGTCTAATGAGTCTTCGTAAGAGCACAGAGTACGGTATCTCTCCATTCCACTGCTTTCTCGTTTCTTTCTTTCTTATGACAGGAACAAATGGAATAGAAAGATAACTAATCAGTGGGGTACGGTAGGGTTAGCTTCTAGACTTGAGTGTTGAAGTTGCCCCTGAGCATTCGCAGGAAAGTGGAGCGGAACTGTCGATTGGCGAGGGCATAGGCGAAGGGGTTGCCGGTGCTGTTCAGGTAGCACATGTAGTAGGACAGCGTGTAGAGCGTGGTCGGAATGCACTCGCCGCGACAGAAACCGTAGATGGTCGCCTGGAAGGGGACTTGGTAACTCTATAAAGTTAGAGAAAGTGAGAGATCATTTTATAAAATGTACTTGCTATTTGAATAAATCTTTGGCTTCCCCCTTCTTTCCAAACAATAAGGCTGTGAAACCGAAGGAAATGGCAAATACGTAAGCAAAACTCTCGGCTGTCAGAGGATGTGAGAGACCATGGTATGATCTACTCAAGTACGGTTGAGTTCCCCATTCTTTAAATTCCATCAACGGTTCAAACAATCCGATTGAGTAATCGCTTCCCTGATTCACGCTTCTACCTCTAATTCTTCTAATTCGCCCTTCTCCTTCACTGATTCACCGGAAGTCGTTTCCCCTCATTCTTCTAATTCCATTCTACCCCTATTCCTTTCAAGTTGTCCGATCACTTCAGCGTCTCGCGTGCAGCCAAGCGTGTGCTGATTTGGTTTTTTGTTAGCGCGAAGGAACCCCCGATCTTCACTCAATGGAGTAACGATCCAATTCAAACCATCCCCATAGTATCTCACTTTCTCTAACTGATGACTAATCTGATCTTTCGCGACCAAGAAAACGTAATGTTTTACTGACGTGTATGCCATTTCGCTCTGTTTCCCAGCCTCATTTGATGTGACGACCAAACGGATGAGAAAACAGGGGGAAAAGCGCAATCACAGTTTTATTTCGGGAAAGGGCCAAACATCCTCGGAATTGGCGCTCAGCTCAGATTTCCCAGGGTGAATTTCTTAGTTTCTCTCTGAGAATATCTGACAAGAAATCGACACTAAGGTTTGATACGCACGTAGCACTCTCTCTCTCTCTTTGACACTATCTCTCGCCGATCAAAGAAGCGAGAGAGCGTGCAAAACGAGGAGAGCATTGCAAATACCCACCATAATGTAGTAGGGCGACCAGAGAATTGCGAAGAAGCCAACGATGAAAGTGATGGTTCGAAAGGCTTTGTGGGCGCGTTTCTCGGCCTTGGTCGGCTTGCGGGACCTGCAATAATTATGGTTCAAAATGCATCAAAAATAAAAAAATGAAGCAAGAATTCGGTAGAAATCCTTTACTAACCGACTGATAATCGGCCCGAAGATGGAAGTGATCATTCGTTCCCTCGTGAAGTTCCCAAAGGATGAGATCTTCCGAGAAACGGAGAATCGCGAACTGAAAGGTTACGGTATGCGACGCAGCACGAATATTGGGTTTACTTTACTACCGTGCTAATTATAGGAGTACTGTAGGTACCGTTCCACTTTAAAGGTTACTGTAGTTACCGTACTTGCTGGGGCTGAGAAGCGTCTGAGCTGGCTGGGCAGGGATTGTCGGTGGAGCTAAGGAGTTGCTGCCTCGCTGATTGGCCGATTCCCTCCGACTGTTCGGCTTGATCGTCTCTCGCGTGGGCACTTCAGTCACCTCCTCACCCTCTCCGGATGAAGAACTACTGAAAGATATGTGGTGATTGTGTTTCACTCCTACTGTTTCCGGGGATTGTTAGCAATAACCATCATAAAACCCCAATCGACCCTACGAAAAAGCATATTATTTTGAAATCAGTGCAACTCATTCCACGTTCGATGACGAGCTACTGAAAGATCAGTGGTAACTTGAAGAAAATATCCCAATAATTTCCGGACATACCCGGATATGCAATCTGTTAACCTAGTGTCCGGTAATGCATGAACTCAATATCTCTACCCATGACATACTGTGTAGTCTCATTTGTCAAGCATTCTAGAGCCTTTGATCTCCTTTGAGAACAAGAATTGAACGGTGATTAGTCACATTTTCTTGTCTCTTTGATCTAAACTAATGATTGGTCTCATGCATCACTCTCTGCTCTCTTTGATCTCCCCTAGAGCGCATGTCCACTTTATGAGTAATCGAACAGTGGTCAGCTTCTTTTCTGAAGCCATTTCATCCTCGTACCAGTGCGTGTTCATTGGCTCGCTATCAACGAAAGGGCAATTTGCCCTGATCACCTCACCACTCTCTCACTTCTCCACGCTCTCTCACCTCACTTATAGTGTTCGAAATACATCGTAATAGTGATAGCACTGAGCTGACAGGAGCGATTGACAGGGTGAAAGATTTGAATATTACAAACAGAGCTCTGGGATCACCAGGGGATGGAACTATAACGGAAGTAGTGTGAGAAGTACAGTTGATAATAATAGGTATCAGAGTGCACTTTCCAACACCTAACGACTAGTGTACTTGTATAGTGCATGTTATCACCTGTTTTCTCAACAAATCGGGTGAGGAGTCTGGGTCTGGGGCAGGATACTGCAGCAATGACAGGATACTGCAGTCACTAATGTCACGTCTATCAATAGTGCCATTGAATCTGGTCAAATGCCATCATAGTTAATGTCATCATAAACTTACGAAGATACACTGGGTGACCGATCTCTCCAGGTGGATCGACGACGAGTGAGCACCCTGGCGATTCGCTGTCTCATCGACACGACCCATCGATCGCTTCGGGAGACGGGTCGGTCGGGAATCGAGAGAGAGGAGGTGCACGGTTGATCGTCGTCAAACTGCTGGAATAGCCTGTTATTCTCCATTTCACTGACAGTCCAAGTCAGAGACGAACGGACTGTATTTCTAATAGACATTTTTATAGCGCGCTTTCTTGTAATACTAAGTTACAAATGATTTCAAGCGGCATAAGTATTTCTTCAATCAATTATCCTTAGCCCTAGCCGTATTCCTACCGTACCTCCTCTCCTCATTTTATATTTACTTCCATAAAAAATGCTCACCGTTTCTTCAATCTCCACCCTACAAGGCGTCCTCGATCTCTCCTGTTCCATCTGTTTCCTGGCTATTCTTGCAGATGCTCCATTATTCTTCGCTGACGATCGAGCCGAGCTCCGCCCCGATTTCTTACTCTTCAAAATATAAATTCAGGGAATTCAATACGTGCTAATTGAGCCGTTTGTGCACAGACAGAAATTTCGTGTATTATGTTTCACGCATCACTCTCACATCATTTCTAAAGCCGAAACTCGAGCCAGACGCATTGCACATAATTTTGCGCAAACGACTCGGCACATTCATGACGGAAATGACGGCTTTCTTGCACTTTCCCGAACAATTATGTTTCTCAAAAATGAAGCTAGTTTCACTATTCCATAGGGTTCAATGATTCAATGATATGCATATTCGCAGCATTGGTGGTCTGGCGAGGGGCAGCTAGGTTGTTATGTGGTACAAATATATGTATGACTGGAAATGTGCAGGAGTGCCGAGATGCATTAGTACGCTGAAGCCGCAAGCGTTACCTTCTTGAAGCGCCTTGACGATTCTTTGCCTATCGACGAGCTATTGGATTCCGCGATGGAGTCGGTGTGGTGGAGCGGCGTCTTGAAGTGGAGGACAGACGACAGATCGTCGTCCTCGTTGAATAACAAAGACAAGGAATCTGATCGGTCCATCTGAAAGTCGACGTCAAAGCAGAAGGCATTAGTGCATGGTCAGGTTTGCATAAGCATGACATGGTAGGCTGTGATATCGATTTATGGTGGGTTGCAATTACAGTACCTTGTTCGAGGGATCGGCATCTAGTCGGGTTACGGTAGCCGTCGTTATCGATCCATCCGATGTAGAATCCGCGCGGATCTGCACCGTTTCGGGCCGAATGGGCCTGAATTTATATTTATGTCTGAATTGTCGTACTTTTCACGCAAATCGATCACATAAAAAATCATCGATCATATAAATGTTGTTGATGAGGGACTCACAACTTGAGGCTGGCCCTCTCGATATCGCTACTGCTCTTCCTCGATTCGACGTGGCTCTCGACGTGACTGACGACGGACTTCTCCTCTTGGATCACGGCCAGATTCAGTTCGGATTCTCCATGGACGGTCGAGGTCTGCAACTGAAGAGATGAACAGACTGGAGCACTCGGACACACGCGTGCGGGGCTGTGGGATGCTTGTAGTTCTGCATGATCTTTCGTACAGTACACTACAGTACACTATATTGACCATTTCGTATTCTTATCATTCAAATTTCTGAATTGTTAACTGAATCACTTAGGCACACGCGTGCGCTAGGTGTCAAAAAGCATGCCATGCTTTCACTATTTATTCTAATACTTTTGCTGTTGTTATTTTTCTTCTTAGTGCTTCATATCTTAATAATCTTTAACTGTATATATCTTGTACACTCGCGCAGTACTAAGAGACGCTTTCTGGTGCACATTGATTTTTGCACTTAATTGAATCCATGCATTCAGCGAGAACCGTAATCATGTGCACTTCGATGAACTGGGAAGTGATGCTCTGAGATCAATCCGAGGCATCACTTTGAACACATCCCTTCATGCACTTTTTCCAATCTTTAGATATCATCTTCTTCAAACTCGTCTGTTTCGTTGTAGTTTGTGCGCTTCATGGACTTCCTATCCTATTCAAGATTAGTTTGATAAAGATTTGATCTCGGATATCTCTAAATACGTAAGTATTGTACGCCTGCTTTTTTTGGTTTTTTATTCAGAAGGTCTTCATAGTTACGCGATGCGGATATTTACATGGCTTTATCATCGAAACCAGCACACAAATCGCAGTCTTTTTTATTCTACAGATCAGCAATAAGCAGGCCTGGCAATTCCTATGTTGTTCTATCCATTTGTTTGTTTTGCAGTGACAGAAAGAATAAATCGCAATGAAATTCTTTTGCATACTGCACAATTGTGATTATCACTGTTCCACATTTTGCTTTTCACGAGCGGACGGATATAAAGGTCATGCTTCATCTCATCTGTGATCCCCGTGGTCATCGTCTCGTCTACTCGAATTCACTCGTCGGTTCCCCCTCTTCCTTCTCCTCTCAGATTGGATGGACACTTTTCATTGTCCTTCATAAGTGAATTGTGAGCAGAAAGAAGCCGAGGAGATAATCTCGTTCCGCCGATTCCCTTTCTCTTCAATATCCATTGAGGAGAGGGAGGAGAGGGCTAGACGATGGACGAATTGACCACAAGGAAGGAATGGGTTTCATGCACGATCAGCTCATTCTCACAGGGAAACGCCGTTCTAAGTGTGTTCAGCAGGGATTTCGAACCCCTCGAAGTCCTCGACATTAGACTTATCCCCATGCTAGTCTAAGGACACATTCAGCACTACCACCCAGGTGCATTCCCTTACCGGCGCAGCTGTGTGATATCCACTGTCCCTTCGCGCGTTTTCCTCCTCTTCTTCTTTCTCCTTCTCAGATTGTAGCATGAGGGACACACCGACCTGTAAAGAATCTCACAACGTTGCGCAATCTGCGTATTTTCGAAATCCCCCTCGTTGTACGATTTTGATGCCTTCTCTTCTCTCTCTCACCACTCGACGCAATCCAATCTCCTGTTCTAGCAATGTTCTGTGCTTGAATGAAAGGGCAAAAATAGCGCAGCGAAGAACGAGGGCTTCACACACTCAAACTTCAGTGTGCTGCGCATAACAACTGCATTTGAAATAAGGAATCGGAATAAATATGCAGTGCAACAGTGCGGAATCTGTGTTCATAATCAACTTCGCTGGGGGACTTTGGAAGTTCGTCGTATTTTCGAAACGGCGATCCCCTTTATGCCCCTGTATCTCAATTTCTCACCTGCGTGCCCAATCTCTGGGACAGAATGAGAGCGATGTGTCTTCTCTCCTTGGCCTTTGCCTTCTTCTCCAAATTCTTGGCCGCCTGATGGATGCCCTGAATGGATGCGCTCTCATTCATTTTCCCCCTGTTCATCCCCCTCCAACCATCCATCCTATCCTTCTCCATCCCACTCCTCACCACACAATCAAATTCCCCCACAGCCAGCCCACTCATAGGAGATGTGTGTGAAAAATATCGTCGTATCTCTCAAGGGAGGACTGATTGCACTGTCCACGCCGCGTCTCTCCCTTCCATCCCCGACAACACTCGAATTGGCCCCCGATTCTCTCGCCAAGACTTCGCCGAGTCCCCAGGGTCATCTGTTGAACTCCCTCCCGACGACTTTTGATGGCCTCTTGCCCATAACCCGTTTGTCTATTTTAGGCGCCTGTCAGAGAGAAAGTTGAACTTGAAATGGGCGCGTCGGCGAGTATCAAACTCCGAGATGCACGAGAATATAATGGCTTCTCAAAACCCGAATCGAATACATTTCACACAGACAGAGGACAATCGGTGAACAAGAAAATATAATTTCGTCCCAAAACCATGCCGATTATATTTCAAAAGACGTACCTTGTACAGTATCAACATGGCCACCAGCGTTGTCCAGTAGTACGCGACGTACATGCCCATGTTGACGAAGGGATTCGTGAGGAAGGGCGCGGAGCACTCGGATCCGCTCATGCTGCAATTATTAAATAAGGCAAGAAATATAAAAACAAGTAGTTCTACACACAGAAAAGGTCTCGAATGATGAATGAAATCACAAAATTATGAGTGTTTTTCATCATTTCAAGACGTTTTCGTGTGCTAGTGAAGGCGATCTGTGAGAACCCCGAGGAAAGCATTAGGTGATGCGCAGCCGTGACGTCTCGCTGCATGCCAAAGTTGGAAAAATAAGAAGACTCTCTCCATTTCCCATGCTCTCTCGTCAGTCAGAGCATGAAAATTAGAGTGCCAGATCAAGGAAAACAGAGGGAAGGAGAAGCATGCAGGATTAGGAGAAGAAGTGTGCTTGGAATCTACAGCTCATGATTAATGTGAATACTATGTGTTAACATTCAAGGACATCGGACGGTGTTGAGAAAAGAGGAGGGACTGGACTGATTTCTACTTTGTCACTTACTACTCTGCCCCATTGAGAACTCGTCGTCTGGTCGAGGCTCGAAGCGCCCTGGATCTCACCGATTTTCGAGTTAATTGGGGAACGTTTTGTTATTACCAATGAGTTAGTCAGTGGGTGTGCTGAAACTGGTTAGGGGTTGAATGTATTAGAGTATCGTGTTGTTACGGAACGCCTGTTTTCGAAAATGCATTTACGGGCGCAGATTTCAATATACGTAACGGAGTGATGTCTGAAGAATTCCCTGGGTTCAATCCATCTTTATTGCTCACCTGTGAGCCGATCCGGTCATCGCTGACCATCCATAGATCATCACTCCGAAAATGATGGCCGGAAAGACCCATGAGAAGATGATTGTCATCTATAATAATTGATAAAATAAAGATCTTGTCATGTCACGGAGGTCTAAATGTCATCACATACTTCTTGGAACTTCTTCGAACTCTATTGACTAATGAGGGAACATCGCGCGAAAGCCTCATCACTCACTCTCCTCGGACCGAAATACTAGGCCAAAAGCGAGAAATTCACCTGCGTCTTCGTCGGGCTCTGCCACTTGAGATACTTTGCCGTGTGGCACACCGACAAATATCGATCCGCCGTGATCAATAATACGGTCAAAATGGACACGAGACACAGGGTATAGTCGAGGAAGAGCCATGTCTCGCATGTGACAGCGCCGAGTGGCCACCGCTCGCCTGGAATGAGCTGAATGAAGGAAAAGGCGTCAGGGTTTCCCACTTCTGAGCCACCCTCAAGCCAATTCTCTTGTACTTCCTGCCATAATAAGCCTGCCATCCATGAGGATATCGAGCAAATTGAGTATTTCAAATGGTTTGTTACTAAACTGTCGTTTGGTCGCCAAATGACATGGAGAAAGATCGACTACTCTCGACAATTTTCCAATAAGCATTGAGCACGCACGTCGCATGTGCAACCACATTTCACTCCTCCTTTTCCAGAAACGAATTTCGTCATTATGCTCGAGTTTTCGTCACAACTACATGGTCATTCTCCTCGTGTTCCATAGCAAATCAAAGAGATGGTAAAAGCGGAAACAATGAAGAAGCCAGGCCATTGTTCATTGGTTTCTTCCATTTTTCTTCATTTTGCCTCTCTCCAATGACAACGAATTTCTTCTCTCATTTTTTCGCGCCAATTTCTTATTTCTCTTCTCTCTCCACGCCTCATTTTCTCAATTTCTCTTTCCGGAATGACATGATATGGGGAAGAAGGAGGGGAAGAGTCAGTGCAGAGTGAGGCAGAATGATTGCACGCCCGAAGGAGTCGCATCTCATTTCCCCATCTGGTATCATCCAAAAGTAGATAAAAGAAAGTCACGACCGAATTTGCTTGTAATGTAAAAGGCACCGATGAGAACTGTTTGAGGCGGAAGCCCTACGCAATCGCTTTTTCGAGATTTTTATGCCAAGACACGTAGCTAGTTCGAATTAGAGAGCCACTGAAGGGGAAAGCCAAGGAAGGAATCCGTTTTGGACCAATGAGTCAAGGGAAACCGTACCGTTGAGTACATAGACAGTGAAGAGAGGGAAGCCCTCAATTCCGATGATGAGATCAGAGACTGCGAGAGAGACAATGTACCTGTTGGAGACCTGAAATATTATTTTTTATCTTTAAATTGGGTGCGTTTATTGAGCGTGTTTAGTTCATTTCAAATCTCGAAGTCCTTGTACTCCTGACGTCATTCCAAGCAAAATTTCATCTCTCGACTACGTTCTATTTCGGGGAAGGTCAGGCGAGATTGGCCTTCTCAAAGACCACGTTGTGTTCAGAAATCTGTTCAGAGCCTCTCGCGTGTGTGCCCTCTCTGTCTAGGCTAAGACCAATTAGGAGGGGATGGAAGACGGATAAGCAGACGATATTGGAAAGCGGATGCTATTTCAGTGGAAGCGCGAGCACATGTTGGACGAAGATTAAGGCTTGTTTCTGTGTTTGACCTGCGCTGTGGCTAGCAGCGGAATTCCTATAGAAAACAAACAAAAATTTAATTTTTTTTAGATTAAATACCATAGGCAATAAAGGGCTGACAAACCGACCTGTTTGGATATGTTTCGTTCGATTTTGTATGCGATGACGACCATCGCATTGCCGATGATCGTGGCGAGCGAGAGGAAGGCGACGATCAGCCATACTATGCCCTGCAATAAGAAATAATAATAAAAATAAATAAAAATCACATTTGATAGTTTTTTGTATAGCCCTGTGGTGTTTTCTTTCCGTTTGCATGAAGTGCCTTTTTTCAACCTTTTTATGCAAAAAGTTCAGAGCTCATCCCTCACGAAATGATTCATGCCCACGCCATTACACACAATCCGCTCAAAGGACACTATCTAATCCATGACTCTAGGTCTTCACCCCTTTTTCTCGAGTTACACCGCTATATTTGCACTTCCGTTCGCTCTGTTGGACTGAGTGCGAGCCACTTCCTTGCAGCTTTCTTTATTCTCCACTCTCTCGCTTTTCCCTGCTCTCTCACCGGTCAGACAACTGCCGACCCCTATCTGATGGCTCCGGCTCTTCATTCTAGATCGGGGAGGCATGATAGGAGTCCTTTCAGCCGAGCTCATTGAGCCGAGACCTCTCCTATCTCTCTCTTCACTGATGGATGGGCCGAGTCGCATAAAAGAACCCCAAGGACTCCCTTTTCTGTGAAACATACACGCAAACTTCCCCCTTGCAGCCCACGCCCATTCATCACTGGACTTGCTGCAGACATCATCTCGAATTGGGCACGTTTGCACATCTATCCAAAGGGATGCGAAGGGTTGATCAAAGAGTTCCACAGTGAACAAGTTCGTGAGGTGCAGGAATAATTGCAACAGTTCCGACAACTCGTGGATATCAGTGAAACTCATTCCCCTCTATGCAGGAGCGCCAGAAATGAGAGTGGGTTATGGATAGCCTCCCGCAGCTATTTGCCATGTCTCGCTTACCTGCTTGCCTTCAGCTCTCGAAAAACAATGAATTGGCCCCTCTCTTCTACACAAAACACACATGAGATTCGTGTGAATGTCGTCAGACCGAACATCGGAGATGCCAACGACAGTAGTAGGAGAAGGAAGTGGCTGTCTGACTCTCTCAGTTTGCCGTGCTCTCTAACCTTCTCTGGCCCATGCCAAAGCACAAGAGCAAGAAGTTCTAAGGGACTAAGGGTAGATCAAAGAATGCGTCGTAATATCATCTCTCCCCTCTTCTCTCGCGCCCGTCCTTATTGCGTTTTGCGCTGTGATTATCCTCTCTCGCGAGCCAATGTCGAAGCAGAGTTGCGTTACTGCAAACCCTTTACGAGCCCCATGATTCCCTTAGAAGGCCAGAGATCTTGCTCTGGTAAACCCCAGGTTCAACTCCCGGTCTTTGCATAGATCTTTTGCCACTATCGTATAATGAGGCGCATGTTCTGAAACAGTGAGTGGCCTGATTTATAAATTGGAGGACTTCAGGCAGAAGTACAGCAACGATGCCACTCAGTGCAATCATTATCCACCGATTTCCGAAACTTGAAATAGAACCAGAGTGAAGGGATGTCATGTCATGGGATCGCATTTCCCGTTGATAAGGATTTCGGGATCCAAGGCAGAGATAAAATTGCACGAGAGAGACCTATCCTATTGAAAAGGCGCATGACGTTCTTGGAATTTTCTCCATGCATGTTTTCGAGAGAAACCATCGATGTGTACTACGAGCGAAGAGGAGAAACGATAATCGATAGCAGAAGGTAAGTCGTTGGTTCGACTCCCGGTCGGTGCGCTAATCTTTTGCCAGCCATACCTGGGTTATGGGATGGTAGGGCGAGTTCCAGGCGTCAGGAGGCAGAGTAGTGGAGATGCCGATTGTGACATTTGACATCATCGGGACATGGCAAGAAGAGGGGAAGACCTGAACCGGCTAGTGGGAAAATTGAAGATGATAATTGAAGATGGACGGATGCTTCATGGGTCGTAACTCCCCGTCCCACAAAACGTGCGAAAACACAACGTGACAAGAGACCAATCTGGAGAACCAATCTGACCTCTCGGCGGAAGAGAGCAATAGAGGAGAGGAAGGAGAAAACAGAATAAGAATGATAAGAAGAACAGATAGACTAAGACTGAAAGGAGGGAGAGGAATGATAAGAGATAAGATTAAAGGAGGGAATGAACACTTCTCGAATCTAACGAGAGAAGGGAAGCCCTAGTCGGGCGAGACTTCAGATTGGCGGTCTTCCTTCCCCCTTCTCCTAACTTGACGACTTCTCTCTCAATGATCGACCTCTGCTTTCTAGTGGGGGTTGGACACGAAATGCGGAAACGGAGGGGAGAGTGATGATCGGATATAAGAGGAATGAAGAACATGCAGACGAATCATTCGAGAGGAACACGATAAGTGTAGAGAGGCGGAGGGAAGGAAGGGGGAGTTAGAGAGAATGCATACTAAAAAGGGGAAGACTGAGGCTCCGCCCATTTTTGATTCGACGAAGCGGAGAGATTTCGGGACAATGAGAAGATGGGAGATCATAGGGAAGGGATTTGAGAGGACCAGAGGGGTGATGATACTGATTTGAAGAAGAATCTGACGTAAGATGCACAAGAAAGGCAGATTCTAAATCGAGTTATTGTTATTCGAGGAGAGGAGGAGAAGAGGAGAAGTCAGTATCGTGAGCATTGTGCGAACTAGACTGCATTGTTCTCTGCGATTGTCGTCTTGATGTCATTTCGCACCTGGAATTTTGTACAACCTGAGCCAGCTGGAGAAAATCCCTGCTATATTCTGCTCTCACAGGATCAGAATTTAAGTGGAATTGACTCAAAGATACCCAGATTTGATATTCATGTTCGCCCTTCTTCTCATTCTTTCTGTTGCATCATCACTACTCAATTCCAAGCACTGTGCACATTCCATTTTTTCTTCAATAAGATGATTTCGCATCTATATGTGTGTGTTACGAGATGAGAGGGAGGGAGAAACGATCCGCCTATATACCAATTATCGAAAATGCCGGGAGGAAATAGGGGGAAGAGGAGGGAAACGAATGGAAATTCATTGTGGTCGGTGATGGGGAAAAGTAGAAGAAGACGAACGTCTCCCGGAAAGGAGAGAGAGAAGGGGCGGGCAGAGAAGAGGGAGTAATACGGATCTTCGTCGATGATAGGGGGCTGGTCTCTAGACGGACTAGAATGGTCGGAACAAACGAGGCTCTCTGTATCATCATTTAACGAAGGGGGGCGAACGCCGCCGGAAACAGGAGACAATTGAATAGAGTATAGCGAGAAAAATAGACATGGATTCTTCGGTGTGGTGTGTGATGAGCATAGTGGCGTAGCATAGTTATATGACGGGGCGATACACAGACAGGGAGAGGGGAGGGGAGGGGCTGAGGGTCGTTCCCACTCTTTACGCTTCGCTGCCGTCATCAGCACCGTCGTCGAGAGGACCTGAGAAGGAATTATTGGGGGAGGGAGGAGGCGACCCGGACCCAGTCAGGAGTGAGATCGACCCGTCCATCTATCCCCTAGGCTCCATAGCCTTGGACATGGACAAGGGGGTGCAGAGCGACGTGAACGCGGATACTGACAAAACAGTGATTTCTGTGAAAACATGGAATCAAATATTTGCATGATCCAGAGTTATGCAGTAGTGAATATGAATGATCTCGTCTCTGAAATTTACGTTGTCTCTCGCAAATTAAAGAAGCGAGAGTTCACGTAAAATTCCGAGTACCAGACCAGTACGTGAGACGAATACACGACGATACTCACAGAAAGGGACGCCACAGTGTGGGTGAATACGAGAGACATTGGTGCATATACAGTGGGTGGGTGAGGGGTGGAATGGATTGTGCTTGAAGAGTCGACTGGAGTCTCTCACTCCACTGCTTTGCCGTCCTCGTCATATACTGTAATTCAGTGGCACATTGATTGGTGGGTTACGGTAGGGGCTGGGTGGGGATGAGTACGGTAGGTTACGGTAATTGGTTATTCCGCAGGCTGGTGTCCTTCTGATGGTAAGTACGTGCAGGGACTGATGAGTGGAAGTAGAGAAGAAGCCGAGCGTAGAAAGCTTCTAGTGTGAAGCAGCAAGAACAGTGAACCAAGGGGAAGGATGGACGGGTATCAACGTAGGGATAGAACTAGGCTAGGAGATCAAAGATCAAAGATCAAAGATCACTACGAACCTTCAATGTTCAGTGTCAGTTCAACGTTGGCTTCTCCGGCGTCGTTCTTGATGTTGCACGTGTACGTGCCCGAGTCCTTCGCCTTGTAGTTCTGTAAATTAAAAAAAATTTAAATCTAAAAAAATATTTTTTTTAGATTATTAACGTTTAAAAATTAATCTCAGGTCATTTAAATCATTTCCGGTCCACAGAGACAACGTCTGACATTTGGCCCTAATGTTCTCTGAGATTCGACGGTCGTTTCCCTTCGACTGACTGAACCCGAAGAGAAATGACTCGAAGTGAAGGGAAAGACGAGGTAAACACTCATGAGCGAGGGAGGCGAATGGGAATACGGCGAAATACGAATCGGGACAGGGAGTCTGCATGTGAAGGTTCGGACTGTCAGATGGTTCCGTTTTTTAGATTTTTTTAAAGATTTTTTTTACAAATGTGTACCTTAAGCTCGAGTTGGGCGGTGAAGGTGTTGGCGCCACCGTCGGGAGAGAGGTTGAACTTGATCCTGGTGGACTCCTTCATCTTCTTTCCCTTGGCGTTGATCCAGATCACCTGCAAACAATAAATAAAAATGTTTTTTTATTTGTTCAATTTTTCTTCAGATATATTGAATGTAATCGATAGCTCGCATCGTTTTTCATAAATCACAAGTGTACACTCGGTGGCGGAGGGAGGATGCACTCATTGTAATGCATCCTTCGGTCTCTCTCACTTCTCCATGCTCTTTCATCGGTCAGAGCAGCGAGAGAGCACGGGAAAGCGGGAGAGTCAGATCAACCCCATCTCTCAGAAGACGACACCGATACATCTGTTTGCCATCGGCACGCGCGCAAGAAATATCACACTCTTCAGATAAACACTTACTAGTTTCTGCAAGCTATTGATTGTCACTGCACAACTAGAGCCCATATTCGCAAAAAGTGGCCAAAATCAAGAGGAAATGTTTGAATTATCGATTAGTCCAAATCTACCGTACCCTACCGTACCTCGGGGTTTCTGTCGGCCTGGAATCCGATGTCGAAGACGATGGCCGGATCGCCGGAGTCGGACGTCTTCTGCAGGATCTGCGGCTTCCTCGTGAACGTCGGCGCGCCCTGGGGAACTGCAAAACATCAGTTTATGATTGGAACAGGGTTACGGTAGTTAGGGTTACTGTAGTCGATTGGTAGGCACCGATCTAACAAGTCAGTTCACGATCGACTGGGGCTACGCTAAGATAACGTAGTCAGTCGAGAAAATCAGTTATCGAATGGGGTATGGTCTGGTGAAAAAGCCAGTTTGTGATCGGTACGGGATACGGTAGGGTACTGTAGTCGATAGATCAATACCGTACCCTCGAATTTGACGGTGAACGTGGCGGTGAGCTTGCCCGACTCGTTCTTGGCCGTGCACACGAACTGGCCGGCGTCCTTCTCCTTGGTGGGTTCCTGCGAGGAAAATCGATAATCGATAAATGGAAAAATCAATAATCGTGCAAAGTATGTTTTGATTATCATTACGGTTCGATACGGTACTCGATACTCACTCTGATTTCGAGGGCGGCGTAGTAGACCTGGTTGGGCTCCTCCCTCAGGACGATCTTGACGCGATCAGACTCGGCCACGATCTCCTCTCCCTGCAAATAATAATAAAAAATATAAAATAAAATTATAAAAAATTCTCTACGAAAATCCTGTGTTCAACTGCTGCATGTATCAATACCAGAGCGACTACGGTGGACTACGGTATCGATCGATTAACTATTGCTACCGTACTTTTTGCCGCACTACGGTGAATAACGACAAGCCCAGACCTACCGTAGCCAGTGAAGGGTATCGATAGATTGCCCAGATCTACTGTACCTTTTGCCAGACGAAGGTGGGCTTGAGGATGGACTTGGCGCGGAACTCCATGACCATCACTCGGCCGTCGTCTCTGGACGAGATCTGCGGCTTCTCCACGAAAGTGGGCGACGAGAATCCTGAGAGGATTGGATGGTTACTCTAGTCAGGGTTACTGTAGGCTTGATTTTCCTAATGGGATAGGTTGCGGCGTTCGCTATTGAAGTGGAGGCAAAACTTGAGATATATCTACAGATCGGGTATTGATTTTAGGCACACTATTCTCTCAAAAGGAATAATCGAGGTCATGGTAGAGCATAATGTGGTCTTGATTATTGTCCTACATTGATCGGCAGGAGGATTTGTTGTCTCTGTAGATCACAGTCTCACCGGTGAGCTTGAGGTTGAAGTTGGCGTTTCCCTTTCCGTGGGGGTTGACGATGGCGCATCTGTAGGCTCCGGCGTCAGAGTCGGCGAGGTCCTGCAAATATTATAAAATATATCTGATTCCAGGTTAAATTACTGTTGTCTTCGTGATGCTTGTATGATTCGATAGTCTGATCTGATCTATCAATCGATCGCCTTCCCCTCCTAATTGCTTCTCGCTTCTCGTCCGAAAGGTAATCTCCCCCATCTCTCCTCTCTCCCTCTCGCCTTCACCCCTCAACACTTCCACCCACGCGAAAGAGACGGCGACTGAACAGTTGGCAGGCCTGCCGTGTTGTGAGGAGTCGAGGAGATAAGAGATGGAGGAGACTCTCCCAATTCCCCATGCTCTATCATCCGTCAGAAAAGCGAAAGAGCACGGGATTGTGGGAAAGTAAGATGAAGAAGAGGGGGAGATCAGGGAGAGAATCGATTGGTTCCCGGAGCTGTTTTTGCCAAAGCGATGAGTAATCAATCAGGGGATCTCGGTCGATTCGACCATGCGGCTGTTTACACGTCCCGAAATTCACGAGGTCTACTGTGTATTCGAAATTCTGTTTTCTTATCTTGCAGAAGAGTGGATACTCGATAGTATTGTTGACAGTATGTGAAAGGCTTCTGTTCGTATACCATCGCAATACCGAGCAAGAAAGTCCTCGAATGATTCAGTTGGTCTATCCGGACTGTTTCATCAGTTTTACTATGACTGCATTAACAGCGTTGATTGGAATCGGGGAGGTGTATTCGAGAGAAAAATTCTCATCTAGAACATGAAGGATGCTTCTCTTCATCCATCGCTACTCTATCCAGTCTAGTAAGAAGAAGCAATTTCATCAGTCTGGCCCAATTCGAGAGGTCATCCCATCCCACACTTCATGATTTGTGATCAGCGGCTCTTCGAAGTGTAATGAGTGCGCTCTATCCTCAACAGTTGTATGCAAATGGGTGAGAGAGGAGGGATACTTCACTCTCTCATCTCTTAGCCTCTCTCAGTTCTCCGAAGGCTCCGATCACTCTCCCTTCTCTCTCTTCTTAGTTGTAATGGGAAGACAGCACAACTGCTTCGATGGCAGCGGAAAGAGAGAAGACTCGAAGGATGGCAAGTGGGAAGAACAGGAGGAGAAGGACAATTGATCGATCGAGGGAATCGATTGGATCAATCGATCTGATCGGTTGGATTACTTGACAATGGTACTTGGAGCGTACATAGATCACAATCATGCAATGAAATTTGATGCTTTTAGGCGAGGATTCGTTACTACAGTAACCTAGCCTGATCGGTTAAATAACAGCGGCAGTACAGTACCCGATCCCACTACCGTACCTTGATCTGGAGCACTGCGGAGAAGGCATCGTTGCCCTTGTTGTCCAATCGGTAGGAGAATCGGCCGCCCTGCTTGATCTCAGTCTGCAAAAATGATTTTCATTTGATTGTTCCCTTAACTTATTGAAGGAATCGATACTAACACACTGAAGATTTCTCGCAATTTTCCTGTTTTTTTCAGCCAAAAATCGATCGTTTCCGCACGATTCACACGTGTTGTGCTCTTCCGGCCTAAGATCACTTATCCTCCCCTTCCACTTCCATTCGCCTTTCTCCTAACTGCTTCAGTATGTGTTTGCACTCGCTCAGAAGTTTAAGAGGCACAAGGCGCGAGGAGGAGGAAATCTATCCAGATATCTTTCAACAAACAACCCCCGCGCATTCCCCATCCCGTTCGTTTATCTCAACTTATACCTCTAGATCTATCATGAATAATGTGTCTAAAACCAAAAGGATGAGTGTCAAGCAGTGTAAAATTCTACTAGTTCCGTCAATCCGTACTCTTTTCTGAGTGGGCTGATCGCGGTGCCTCTCTGGCTGCTCGGGAATGACTTTTTACCTCGGAGAATGCTTCTCTCATCTTATCCCAACCCTTCTTGCCCCCTTCCAAACAGAGGAAACGCACGCTCGGGATATACCACACTCTACTGTACTGAGTCATCTCTCAAGAGGGAAAAGATCGCTGACGAAGGCGATAGCAAAAAATGGCTGGGAAAGTTGATTGATCGGCGCCGGGGTTTGCTCGATAATTGGTTCGTTCTAAGCCCTAAGGGTGCTTTACAATCCTCACAATTATGCACTTAGAGAGGCTAACGTTCCCCATCAATTCGTAATCCCCCACATAGTACCCAGAATCCCTGCAATCAATACTGACCGTGTCGTAGAACCACTTGATGTCGGGGAGGGGCGAGGCCTCGAGGAAGCACTCCAGCTCCAGAGAGCCGTCGTCGTTCTGTCGCGCCACCGGCTGCTGCGGGAAGTGCGGTGCCTTTCCCTCGGGCATGGCTGCAGCTGCTGCAAAGGACGCTTTAGAGGGCTGCAGCGGTCGTGCGGGTCGTAGGAATCACAGGAGACAGGGAAGAATGGTACTAGAGCAGTACAAGATAAGAACAGAACACGAAAGGGAGAGAAGAGAGAACACAGAAGGGGATTGATCGGATCCCACTTCTGATACAAGGAGTGGTATGGCCAAACACACCCCCCACTAACAGCGGCTAGTTAGAAGGAGGAGGGAAGAGGTACTAGAGGCAGTCCCGGAGAGGGGCTATGAGGGAAGGGGGATCAGATACATGGGTAGAGCTCCTCTGCCATCTCCCCCCCCCCTCTCATCCATCTCTCCTCCTCCCTCGAAGCGACGTTACAGCGCGGCCTCACCTCCTCCCCTCTCCCCTTCTCTCCTC
>LS555346.1:346038-369760 GCA_900490775.1 Pristionchus maxplancki | reverse complement strand
AATAAACATCAATAAAATACTCACAACAACGTGTCAACATAAGAAAAGTGGCTCAGACACCAAAACACATCATTTGGAGCGAAAATAATGTTGGCAAAAGATTGATGTAGGGAGGCGGAATCGAACCTGCGTCGACGATTGCGCGCTAGAAAAAGCTCTGTAGAACCTAATTGGGGAACGAAAATCAAAATTTGGAAAAATCATTTCGATGCGCATTGACAAGGGCTATCGAATTAGCATAATCAATTTCCGTACAAATGAGATATTGATGATTTTAAAAATCAAAAACTGTTCAAAAAGGCACTTTTCGAGGTGTAACTCAATCAGAAATGCATGGAATTGCATGATTTCAGAGCTTTAGACATAACTTTCGATTCCCTATCGAATGGTACACAACACATAGTGAAATTGTAAAAAAATTTTGGTAGGTCAAAAGTTGACGAATTTGAATAAAAAGTTGGTGGAATCGTACCCGGCCCATAGGTAGTACCCACACAAAATTTCAGCTTGATTAGACAATTTTGAATCATTGTGCCACCCCTGTAGACGACCGTCCCGCTCTTACAGAGAACGCGTTTTAAATACCTGACAGAGAGAACATAATCAATGCCTACAGTAATTATGAATAGTCTGGACATTTTGTACAAGCAAGACAAACATGATATATCAGTTATGCTAGATACAAGTGTTAGATAAGAAATAATGACTAATATCAAAACACTAAGGTAATGACAAATAATGGCGAGATGAAAGCAACACAATGTCATGAGGAGTAAATGAATATATATTATGCGAGGGCATGACAGAATCACAAAGACAAAAGCGGAACTTCGTTTGTGGTAAGGGACCGAAAGATCCAATTGTTTTTAGGATTCTAATTTGATTTTGAAACTTATTCACAAGACTTTTTCAAAACTTTTAATGACACGTGACGGACCCCATTCGATATTGAAATCGTGAATTTAATATGCTACTTCACGAATCGAATATGCTTATGTGAAGCGACATTTGTCAATTCGCACATCGAATAGCACTTTTGTCGTTTGCGATTTCGTCATGCCCGGAATTATGACAATTATCTGGAGGTGCGGGAAGATGACGGAAAACTTTGATTGGAAGGGATGCTGATCAGATGAAGTGGTGAGATGAGACGGAGAGTGCTATCAAGCGGGAACCAATGAAACACTCACGCTGTTTTGCTATCAAAAATCTAGAAAACATCAAAACATTTCGAAAAATATAATTTTTATTAACTTTGCCTGTTTTGGATCGTTGTTACGCTAAAATGCCGAAAAGTAGCGTGAGTGTTTGCTCCCGCTTGACGGCAAGGTGAGGAACGAGCGGAAGCATCTGCAAGTTAATTTTCGTGATGAATTTTTTTCCCCTTGATTTATCTGGCCTAAGACAACCTTTTATATTTTTATCACACCGTCCGACGGTGCTGATTTTACAGCCGACTAAGCTTGAGCATGTTTGGTTGCTAACCCTGACTTACCTCTGACAACGTCTCACTGCCTGCGGATCAGCGGGAAGGACTCCACCGTCTTCGACCATCTCGCTCTTCAGTCGCCTCGCCTTGGTCTCCTGAATGTCTCACTTTTCCTGACCCATCAAAAACAAGAGTAAACACCTTCCCCTAATAGTCGTCGCGAGTGGTCTTCTCATTCCCTCTGACTGTGATGGGTTTGAACGCCTAACATGGATTATCCCTCAGAATCTAAGTTCCGTTCGTTCGATCGCTCAAAGATAGATCACTCGAGTTTGTAGGATTTGCGTTAATTGAGAAATCCAGAACACACAATGCTCCTAGAATGGGATCTATCAGCTTCCAATTCTAATTAACATCCAATGAAGAAGGGGGGAGGCTAAACAGTCATTGCGACTGCGACAAGGAAATAATGCCTTACCCGAGTTCTCTCAAAATGGCGAAGAATGGCCCTATTATACCCCCTCTTAATCAACTCCCCGAATCTGATAAATACTGTATTATTGCATTGTATGGAAAGAATAAAAATGAGCAATGAATCATCCGTTGTGCCCTAACTTTTCTGTGCCATAAGAACCCCTTGATAACCTATCCCCGAACACCCTAGGGGATACCGTGCCTTCTTCCTCATCCATTTGATGCTCTTCTCCTTCCACTCCCTCCGTCTCCTTCTCTTCAGCAATGCCCATATCCTGTTGTCGGACTGGACGGCGTGGAGTGGTCTGAGCAGCCGGCCAGTGAGTAGATTCTCGACCAGCGGTAGGATGTGATTCGGAAGGAGGACCACGAGGATCTTCCTGATAGGCGTTCTCTACGACGAAGAGCGGGGGTTCGGGCGACCAGACTCGATTCGGATCGGGACTGCCGGGCGAGGCCCGATCAGCAATGTCGGGCAGCCCGTCGTCGTCGTCTTCTTCTTCTTCCTCATCGTTGGCAAGTGCGTCTTTCAGGTTGTATCTGTCATAGTCTTTCCACATCTTGTCGGACCGACGTTTCGCAGCTTCGCCTTCCGTGTCATTCTCGGGGTTGTCCTGGTCCTCGTCCGAGTTCTGAATCACCGGGACAGCTCCAGAATCGCCGGGATCTGAGTCGTCTGAGTCGGAGGAGGCCGTCGACTCCTCATCATCCTGCCTTCTCCGCTGTGATGGCTTCTTCGGATTGTGCAGATGGTATAATTGGCGCGCCGCATCCCAACGGGCGCATCGGCTCTCAGTCGACTCTCCCGTATTTCTCCAAAAATATTCGGTAAGGTCTGCATGGTACTGGCGAACGAGGAATATCTGCTCGAATTCCCATTCAGCCTTCATCGCCTCGGTGTTCGATCCGTGAACTGCCGTGTATGCATCATAGATCATCCTCCGAATCTGCTCGAGGTAGCCCTGGTAGAACTTGACCAGCTTATCAGGATGCAACCATGGATGAGTGCTCACTTCATCCAATGAAGGAACGATGGATTTGGGAACCCTGGATCTCATCCATCGCTCGCGGTCTCTCTCCAGACGTGCCGACAGCTGCCTTGTCGACTCCGCATCCGCTCGTCTCCACCGTGCTCTCTTCTCCTCCACAGACCTCTCGTCACGGAGGTACTCTTCCTCAGTGGATATCCTGAATCGAGCTCGATTCTCCACAACTTGTTGTGCTCGCGACACCGCACGCGTTAGCTCCTGCTGAGGGTCATCAGAAGGATAGGGATTCTGCTCCGGCCTCAACGATACCCTAAATCTCTCCCATCGTGCTCTTTCCTCCTCATTCCTCGCCGTGGCTCTCCCCATGAGCTTAACTCTTCTCGCCCGGTAATAGTACATGGCGCGAACACGACGAACGACCTTCTTCGGCGCGGCAAGGAGGGACGAGTGGGGCCGCTTGACAGCTACTCGGGGAACAGCAGAAGATGGGGGCGTGATGGTCACTCGGAAGGGCTTTGGGGTGTCCGGGATGGGAGCAGAGGAGAGCATTTCGTCAGCTACTGCAGATCGAATGGGCTTGATGGCAGATGGTGCTTGCAACGAGAAGGAAAGATGGCGCGGCCGCGTTCTCTTTGGACCGGTCGGAGGCATGGGTCGACTCGTCGAAGCAGCAGAAGTGACCTCTTCCATCCTCATCCTCTTCCCTTGCTTCTTCTTCTCCTCTTGCATGCACATCCGCAGATCCGGCGTTCTCATGCACTCGTCATCAGGGTCCTCCTCCTGGTACTCCGGATCCTCCGGGTCCTCTTCCGCATCTTCCTCGGGGTCCTCCTCATGGTAATCCTGATCGTCCGGGTCGGATGATTCCGTCGACTCTTCATCATCATGTCTTTTCCGCTGTGCCAATGGCTGCTTCTGACGAGCGAGGGCTGGTCTGGACAGGAGCCACTGCATCCGTCTACGCTTCTCTTCCCTGTCTTTATCTTTCTTATCCCAGTCCCAGTCGTCATCCGGGATCTCATCCGGATCGTCCGAGTCGGATGAGTCTGTCGACTCATCATTATCTTGAGCTGATAACTGTTTCTGACGACTTCTTCTTCTTCTAAACTCTTCGAGCTTCGAATCCCATTGGGCGGTTCGGTCCTCATCCGTCTCTTCCGAGGGACGCCAGAAGTGTTCTACCCGAGCTTCCATGAACAGGCGTGCGAGGAACGTCTTCTCGGAGTCCCAGTCGTGATCTTCCTGGAAGAGCCTACTCATATAGGTGTCGAAAAGATCGACGAGTTTGATGGGGAAATCCCACGGCTTATCGCTGGCTCTTTCAATGTAGATCGACTCTGGGACATTTCTTCTCATCCACTTTATGCGCTCCTTCTTCAGACGCGTCGATTGCTGCTCTTCCGACTGCAGTTCTTCAATTCCACCTTCTTTTTCGATGACAACTCTGCTCTCTTCCATATATTTCTCGTATTGGAGGTAGTTTTCCTCAGCGGATCTCCGCTCCTGAGCTCGATTCTTCACAACTTCTTGTCCACGCTGCAGTGCGCTCTTTAGCTCCTTTTGAGGGTTATCGGAGCGATAGGGATTGTCCTCAGGCCTCACCGAGTCCTTGAAAGCTTCCCAGCTTGCCCATTCCCTTCCATTCTTCTCATCCACGCTCGCCATGACTTCGGCCTTTCTCTCCGCGAAGAAGTAATGCGTGTGGGGGAAAGGATTAGTTGAGCCACATCGGCGCAAATCGCAAGGGCTAAACTCCTCTTCTGCGATACTCTGCTGCAGAGTCTGCGGAGCAGGCTGCGCATCAAAATGATGCCCATCTTCCATTTCAATCCTCTTCCTCTTCACTCGCGGACCGGCTTCCTTCTTCTTCTCCTCTTGAATGCTCTTCTGTAGCCCAGGCGTTCTCAACCACTCGTTCCCCGGCGTGTGTCGTGACACGGTGCGCGTCATCAATTGCCGTTGTTCCTTCTCTCGCCGTTTCTTCTCGTCATCTCGCAGCCGCGCGGTCTCTTCTGGTGTTCTCGAGGTTGACGGCCGGTCCATCGGATCCTGGTAGGTCGGTCGCGGCTTCCCTCTGCTCTGCCGATATATGCCCTGTTGCTCGGCAAAGGATGTTTGATAGCGGTTGCAGAGATACAGATCCTCATCATTCATCTCCGGCTCTCTCCATCTATCCACTTGCGATGTCGAAGGAGCATCCTTGGCAACCGGTCCGGGCTGCGTCCTCCTCAACGGATCCTTCTCCTCCCTCTTCGTCCCAACAGGCGGTCTCCACAGGGGCTGAACGGTCTCCACGCTGACGTACCTCGGATGATACTCATCGCGTCGTCGTCGCTCATCCTCTCTCTCCCTCGTAGCCTCTTCTGTTCTCGACGTTGACGGCCCGTCCATAGCCATCGGTATCTGAGGCATCCGGCTCGGCGCTGGCTGATAAGCCGGTTGCAAGGCCTGTGGGGCTTGATTGAGGATGAATGCATTCCGCAGCATCTGCTTCTTTTCCAGATCCGTCATCGACTCCATCACTCGGTCTGCTTGCCTTCGTATCCGCTCCTCCTCTCTCAATCTCTCCGTTTGCGATGTAGACGACGCTTCCTTAGCGATTCCTCCACCCTCCGTCCTCTTCAACGGGTCCTTCCTCTCCTCAGGCGGCCTCCTCAGTAGTTGAACGTTCTCGACGCTGACGTACGGCGGCGGGTGCTCGGTCACGAGAAGTGCAGACAACTCTTCGACGAGGTCGTCGTCAGAGTCGTCAGAGTCGTCGTTGCACCATGTCGACGACGTCATCTCCTCACCAGAAGTCGGGTTGGAACAGTGCTCTTCGTAGTCACTTTCATACTCCTCGAGAACAGGCGCACTCGGGACGGCCCTGCCACTAGTTCCGTTCCTCTCATCTTCACTCTTGTAATGTAGTTCCGTGTTATGATCGAGCTCGAGAGCCGTTTCCATTATATTCCTCTCCTCTCGCATATTCCTGGCCTGTGCTTGCGTGGATAGATCCAGTTTGACCGTTAGCGGGACTCTCTCCATCGGCCAGTCATGGAACTTGGCCATCCATTCTGTTCGAGCAGTCCACTCCAAAACCATCTCCGGCTGACCGCGCATCCATATCAGGTCCTTCTTCGGTCGCGGACCATTCTTCTGAGATGTTCTCTTACAGCTGGTCATCTTCTTCAAGAATCTTCTCTTCTTCTTAGGCTGGACTGGAACTCCATTCTTTGGGAAGGGCTCGGGTTCGGAGAAGGTGAAGTGATTGACCGGTACTCGGGAGAAAATCGCATCGATGGGCAGCTCGACTGATCTGTACGGGTCCTTGGGGTCATAGCGATCATTCTCCGGGGCTAGACGGATGTATCGGAAGGGGAACGGCACATAATAGCCCTCCTCCCTGTTGTAGTCGTCGTCAAGCGGTCTCTCTGGAGCTGCGCCGTCCGCTCTTCTGACGGCCTTGCAGTGCCGCATGAAGTCGTCCCGATCCATCGGAGGAATGGCCTCGTGCCATGCTCGAGTGTCCACCGCGAGAAGCTCTACCCTTTGAAGCCACTCCTCCGCTCGTTGGCTCAGCATCCCGTCTTGCACTAAGAAGCCTCCAATATCGTATAGGCCCCTGTGCTGGGCTCCCTTCTCTGTGAAGATGACGGCGAATCGATTGGCCACGGGTTCACCGATAAGGTAGTTGGCTATGTGAGGAGGGGAGATCCAATGGCGTGGTCGACGAGGAAAGTCGGGACAGAAGGGGTCCATCTGGGCCAGCATGTCGTACTTCCGTTGCAGAAGGCACCTCTTGAAGGTGTTGAGTGCCGTGAGGGAGAAGACCTCGAAATGGCGCATGCTCGCGTATCGCGAGATTCGATGCTGGAGGGTGTAGCTGATCCGATCGGTCACGAAGTTGTTTCCCTCCTCACAGAAGATCTGCTCGTCAGTATACTCTCGTAGATCGAAGCAGAGAGATCCTCCCTCGAGCGGCGGTAGATCGGGCACGGATGGCTCGGAGGGGAACGGGTGTCTGTAGGTGTGAGAGACTTCGTCGTACTGCCAGACGCGAAGCTTCAGCGGGACTCGATCAAGCCCGTCGAGCTTGTAGTGAACAGGAGAGGGGTATAGGCGAGAGGGAAGTGGGGAGCAGTATCGGGCTGGAGTACACGAAGGGTCGAAGGGCAACTTGGATGCAGTGATGGGCAGAAGTGAACAACAGTTCCAGCGGTCGATCGGATGTGGAAGAGTGGTGCGGTATCCTCGGATGTGATCGAATCCAGTGGCCCTCCAAATGGCCGGGAAGGACGATGGATCCAGACGGGCTTCGTCCAATTCGTGGTCGACCTCGTCGATGACGTCGTCTTCCTCCAGACGACCGCACCAAATCTGGCGAATTCGAGCGGTGAGTCTCGGGGCAGCAGAATCTCTTCCAGAAGAGAACTGCTGGCCGATGGTTCGAGTGGGCTGAGTTTGCTGAGCCACTGTGTAGTCGGCTCCGTAAGACCGATTGGAACTAGCGGTGACGGGCGAATTCCTCCCCACACAGGCGCCAAAAATGCCCGCAGAGTGCACGCGAGGCGTCTCAGTGGTGAAGAGACGTGCTGGTAGTTGAAGCGAAGTGGGGGTGAAGAGATGGTCCATGGCCTGGCGAGCTCCTCCTCCTCCGACGGTAATCTCCATCTCCGGAGCGATAGTGACGGGAATCTGGAGTGCTTCCATACCGCACGAGCGGAATTCCCTATCGTCTCTTAGCTCCTCTCCTTCCATCGAATACTCCAGCAACTCCTTCGTTCGAGCAGCTACGGTCGCTCGTAAGGCGAGAGCGACGAGGGCGTTGCAGCCTGCTTCGGCGGTCTGCAGCAGGGCTGCAGCTGCAGCCAGTATGACCTCCGAGACGACTGCGGCCATGGTGATTGGATCTGGAAAGGAGTCTGTTATTATGGACACAACATTTCGCGCTGCCCGGAAAGGAGGAATAGGTTCGATCGCACACAATCTTCAGACTCTCACTAACGCTAAGACATTAAATAATAAATAAAACTGACTTGGCCTGGTTTGCTGCATCTCTATTAGTTTATCGTGAGGGATCAGCTTTCCCTCGACGTCCTTGTACTCAGAACGAGAGCGGATGGCGTCCTTGCGCTTATCTTCGCCGTCACAGATCGTCTGTAATTTTTTATTCCATTTTTTTATTCTTGTATCAAATTTGTATTGCATTTGACTATGAAAATTTATATTATTGTTTTCGAAAAAAAATAAAACAAATAGAAACTAGTGTGTGATTCAACTGACCATCTTGAGGAGAGTCCTCTCGTAAATGGTTGTTTGAATCCTCAATCGTCGTCGCTCCTTGCACACACGACAGCGATGGACCTGTAATTATATGAGAAGGATACGGCAGAATTACGGTAAGCTTATGCTACCGTACCTGGGCCATATTGATCACATCAAGTTCCATAGTATCCTCATTGCATATGAAATCGAGAATAGACATGATGTGTTTGGCATCGCAGTAGTATTCCTGGAATATTTTGTTGTTATCGTAAAACAAACCTGAAATTGTTTTTTTGTTAATGTTGGTACTTACTTTTTCAATAATTCCCGATATTATAGCGAGCATGTGGCGCTTCGCAGAGAATAATAGCATGGTCAACGGCCTTTATTTTCAGAATATGGCCCAAAATTACGATAAGTGGCACTATTTCCAAGAAAATTAGGCTAAGCGTGGTACACACATACACCATAAAACAAGGGAATTTGATTTTCAAAATGAATAAAAAAATAATAAAAAAGCGAACCTTGATGGGCACGAGGCATCCATTGCATTCAGGGCCCTTGTCGTGGGAGAACTCGTCGTCATATTTGACGTAGAAGACACATTTCGGAGGACCGACCCCGTCCGGTTCGAGCACCATGATACTGTAAATTAAAATTATTAATAATAAACTGATAAATCGAACCCATCGCAATGATATTGCACCACAACCTATCTGAATCTCGAAATGGAAGCAAAACAGGGAATATTCTCACTAATTTCGCCCATCCCTAACCACGAATGAGAGAGGGCACCTTCCTGATACTAAAAATGGGCTAAAGAGTGCGGATTTCACGACACAACACGCGAGTTTCGCGAGTAGAATCAACTAACCGTCGCTCGATATGACCCGTGGCTATTGGTTGTAGGCAGTCGGCTTCCGCTGGTTCATCCACCTCTCTCCTTGATGGTCCTGACCTGGGGAACCCGGCTTACGATCTGATAACTATATCATATAATAAAAATAGAAAAAACAGTAAATAAGCGCGAAGAAATAACCACGGGGTAATACGAGTAGCCTATTTAGCTGTTATGTTCCTAAAAACAAGCCAACGAACATGATGGGCAAAATCAAGAGAACTAAGGGCTCATGTGCTGCCGAAGTGTGATTGTTAAATGACAATATAGGCAAGAATTGAGAGAAAAAATGCGGAAAATATGCACTATTACCCTCCGTAGTTTGTTCCCTTTGGTTTTTGGCAGTTTGCAGTCGAAAACGACAAAAATGGAAGCAGAAGTTTGTCAATTTTATTTTTTTCTTTATTTATAAAAGAAATATTAAATTAAAATAAAGCTCTGAAAAGCGAAAATTGTAGTAACGACCCACGGAAAACCCATGGTGTAGTGCGAAGAATTTTGTTCTGCAACGCCAGAAAAGTCGTCCTTACCGTTCTGTACACTCAGCCTGCGCTTTGCAATCGAGTACACAACGGCCGCGAGAGCGGCTATTTTCGGTTTATTTAATCATTTCTTATTTGTGATGTCACTTATTAGTCGCTTTACGGATGCTACATCATTCCCTTGATTTCCCCATCTTGCCGGATGGCTTGTTTTAAGTGAATTGCCTGAGAAATACGTGACTCGCGTGGTCGCTTCTATACTCCGTCCCATCAATTTACTGTTTTTGATGTTATTATTTATAATTATATATTAACAATGTTAAAAATTATTGCCAGAGTAAACCACCAAAACGAGATGCGGCTGATAGAACCGGCGCCGACTCGCGAAGGAGGAATATTGAGGTAAATCGACGTTTAATTCATGTTTTGGCTTATTTTATGCAATTTACTCGTTGTACAATACAATACTCCATCAGAGTGGGTCATTATAATCATGAAATTCGACAATTTTGTTGACAAATTCGAGCCTCAGCGCACGGATGCAATTCTAGCTGCCGTACATAGCATGGACAAGCGTTGGAATGGGCTTAATTAGTTTAGAATCATCTTTTTTGCATTAATAACGGCTTACAAAGGTATACTAGTACTAGGTTCATCTAATACTAGGTTAGCTTACCTAGTATTAGATGAGACGAGATGCATTTACTGGTTTTTCTTCAATAAATAGCTCTTTGCAGTGTGATGAGGCATGATCCGGACGGGGCCAGCCCTCCGATACGTGCCTTCGGCACCAAATAAGTACGAATTCTCCCACGTCAATTGCAACGCATTCCTCTTGTGCATCAAGGTTAGCTGTTTCATCTTTATCAATTATTTTTGTTATTTAGTTCCCTTGTTGTATGGTGTTTGCGCTTCTTATCCGTCTTTTCCCCTGGGAAAAGTGCCATTTTCACATAATCCAAAGGCTCTCGTGAACAGCGTAATTGAAAATTTTGACTAATTACAATGTATTCAGAAGTGTGCGACTATCCGTGCACCGTCCAGAGCTGCCAGTCCACAGCGGCGAGTGAGACAGCAACTGCGCATCCAACACCACGTCCCTGTCTATGAGTGCCCGACCTGCGGCATCTTGAGACATGGCCTCAAGCGAAAGTGATGAGTTCTCGTCATATTCAACCCCCATTCCCTCGTGCTTGTCTCTCTCCTTCATTGTATTTTCTACTGCCCATGTCTGATCATTATTTGACGTTCTTCATGGACATACATATAGCAATTAACGGATATTTCTCGCTTTTTATTGTGTTTGCGTGAGTTACATAAACATATTACGTGTCATGCGACAATGGGACTACACACAACAGCAGGACTATTGACTCTTGATGATACGCCATTCCTCTCTTGGTATCCTCTGTACATATCTGATCTTCGAGAACATCAATCGGTACCAGATCACACAAACTATCGTGCAAAGTGCCACTGAAACAACATGAATTAAATCTTGATTTGGAATCTGATATCCCTGGATGATCAATTAAGTTTCACATTGAGACTCGTACCTCCAATGTAGTATCCATCAACGTAGACTTGACACGAACCGCCTACATTAGCGCATTGAGTCGCCTCTGACGCTGTGTTGCAATGAAATAGCGCGGTCGACGAAGACCTGGCATTTTCGAAATTAACTCTTCTCGATCTTGCTCATGTCTCACATGGTTGCATTAGAATTGTGAGCTGCATAGCAATTCTTCCATGTGAGCATATCGACCATCGAAAGGATAAGCGTGTTAGCACAACTTCCGCCCAAATTGAGAAGAGTATTCAGTAGGGTCATGTACGTTCCTGCAAAAAGTGGTTTGTATCCACACTTCTTGTGCCAAAAATCAACCTCCAATCATGGGGTCGGAAATCTGAGCATTGAATGAGATCGTCGATAGGAATACGGCGGAACCTATTACCTGAAATTAGTTAATTAATTAATCAAAAACAATAATTAAATAAAGTTATATTTCAAACATTCACCGATCGTGCGAGATAAATAAATATCCAAATGATATAAAATAGCGGGGTGAGGTCCTGAAAATACGATCAATTTTGTCGAAACACGTGAGGAGTTACCGAGGATCCAAGATTCTTCAGGATAGGCGTAATAAACACCAATAGAGTGAGAGCAAGACCCGCCAGCAATCTGATATGGATCAAATCAGAACAAACGTACCCTATTTTTCATGATTTTACATGCGATTTCCTGACACAATGTTGTTTCTGATACATACCTGAATGGGTACGCTATTAGATACACATTGAGCGGCCGTTTTCCGGAGGTCCATCTGCTTAATATTCCCGGCAACAGAATCTGAATGGCTCATCATAATTTGCCTTGACTGGAAGCAAAACAACTGAATGATTCGAAACATTTAGGAATGAATCTGTTGTGCATTATTGTATTAAATATACTCACAAAGAGAGCAGTGCCAATCGGTGCCATCGATGCGATCGTCTCCTTTCGCAATCCCATCTCCATCAATCGGAAGTAGCTGATGGCATCAGAAGCGGCGAATCCGAACTGCATAATAATCCTTGAATCGATAGCACTCATAGATACCGTACCTCACAAGTCAAGTAGATGATAATCACCCAGATCATTGGCTTGAGCGCGAGAATTTTCCAAAGCATCGCGTAGGTTTCGATGATTCCCAGTTGCAGTTCCCCTTGCTTGTCCACCTCGTCTTGACATTCACTCGAATATTGATAATTAATAATTGTTTTAGATTTAAAAAAAATTTATTACTTGTTCTCGGCCGAATTATCCACTTCCTTCTTGAAAATCCACACCATTGATGTTGCCACGATGAAAACGCAGCCCCAGAAGAAGACGAAACCTACAAAACAGAGGTTACGAGGGGAGAAGTGTTCGGAACTTGGATTATCCCGGAGAATGGTTGAGTTTCATTCACTTGAGAAGTGATACGCAACGATGGTCAAGGCTGGGGATATACACTCTTCTACTCTATAAGTACCGCAGTTCCTCACCTGACAGATCGATGAATCCCTTGTCTCCAGGCACAGAGCGGAACCGATTCGCGAAGTGTTTCGACTCGAGCGTGAGGAATACAACATTTCCAAGGCAGTGTCCGACTGTCTGGCCAATTCCATTGCATGTCGAGGCATATCCGACGTTTTTCCTGCAAGTAAAATCGTTAAGGTATACTTCAAAATTGGGTTCGCGAGAGGTTAGCACCAATGGGCTTGACATAGAAGGAAGGGATAATGGGGCTGGTAACTGATGTACAACAATGAATATGCCAAACCTTGAAAGTATCGTCAGCGCCCATCCATCCACGGCGATATCTTGTGTAGCGGCGAGGAAATTGAGCGGAAGGAAGATTGTCATGAGAAAGAACACGTCCGGGGAGCGATTGTCTGTATTGCAAGCATGGATCAAGCGAGAAATGTTGCTGAAACATACCTGAATATCCCATAACTGCATCCACTTTGTACGAGAGCACAAGCATGAAGATGCCAATGAGATATTGGCAAGGAACCTGATATATATCAATTTTCATGGTGTCGAATAGTCTTCTATGAGACTCACCAGCCACGATTTCCTCCTTCCCATCACTCGAAAGTAGATCGAATCGACTAGAGGCGCCCACAACAGCTTCAAGCTGGAAAAAGACGTATGAGAAGTGCCCCTTCTACTACCCTGTGTCCCTGCTTGGGCCTAATCTGTGCCGTTCTATGAGAAGTAGTTCTAATCATCACTCTGGGTGTAACTCTCAGCGGTAAAGCCAATTCAATTAGATACTTGATTGGTACCTGAATGGATAGTAGGCGAACGAGAAGACGGCCTGCTGCTTCATTGTGACCCCTCGCTCTTGCAGCATTAAGGGAATGACGGCCATCAACCCGAGTGGAACGCCCTGGAATAAAAAAATGTTAAAAACAAAAAAAATTTTAAAAAAAAAAATAGTACAAATGATCACTTGGAGTAGGTAGAGGAAGAGTAGAAAGGCAATGGATGCGCGGTCTCCATACAATTCCTCATTGGCACGTCGCCACCACGATTTACTCGGTTTAGCCGATTCGTTCGGAAACATCATAGTAATAGTTCTTGTTCTATGTCAGTTCCACTTTTATGATCGTTATCCCTAAGTATGAAGAGTGTAATTCGTACCTTGGCTGTAATAGTCCCATCCTCCTCCGTCAGGATAAACACTTCCTTCGAAGAGACGAGATCAGGGTCGACCATAGGTCAATGACACGATTGTACTGCTAGAGCGCGAAAGGGAAGATGAGTGGATGGGAAGTAGTAGTCAAAGTAGTGCGAGTCGTAGAATAGATGGCAATCTTTCGTTTTTGGATAGAAAAATGGCCCATGAGAGTGTCTTTCTAATGAGTTCGTAACTATGTAGAGATGGAATGTGCTGATTGCACTAGTTACCACACCCCTTCCGTGTTCGAGATGTTACATTTAACGTAGTGAATACGTTTATCACATGTGAAACGTGATCGGATTGATATGTGATCGCAATGATTGATGGAGTATACTGGCTGTGTGTTGTCTGGCCACGGAAAATAGAAATGGACGAGAATAAATTGATCCTTGTAAATCACTGATCTACGTCGTGTGACAATGGCCATTCATCAATACATTTCATTCTACTGTGATTTCATCACTAGCGCACGTTGCCGACACAACCATGACACAGAGCTCAGATACAGTCGATATATCACGGGGGCGATATGTCAGAGGTGATGTGACCTGAGCACTGACCTCGAGGGCAGTTAACCTTTCGCCACTTACGTATTCATTCCATCAAACAGCTATCCGAGCCATGAACGGGGTCAATTCGAACGAAATCGAGCGCAACTTCGTCCCCTTCTTCTGAAAGATCGAATCTGCTATAGTTATCGCCCAAACAATGACATTTTTCGCTTATTACACTGATAAACGACATATTTTCAAGAAAATAACGATTTTCGAAATTTCAAAGTTTGGTCTCACTTTTGTAATCCTTGGCGACCCGTCGACAGATGTAGATCGCCCTTGCGAATCCGGTTACTGTGAGGGCCAAAACTGCCAGGAAGAGTGAAGCGTCGACAATTTCCCACGCAAGCAGCGACTCCATTGGGTGAATGAGAAGAGGCAGATAAGAGGAGGGAAAGCGACAACAATGGAGCCAGGTCACTGATAAGGCGAAGAGTTGTTGATGAGGATGAGAGTAGCAGAGGTGATGCATGAAAACACTGTGCTGATCGTCATTTGAATCCTGAAGTACCTGCTATTCCACACAATTATGTTACTCCTTACAGCCTTCATCAACCAGATGGATCTCGTGATATCTTGAAGAAATTACACCGTCGGATATGTTTCTGCAATTTCGAAATGCGCAATTATCCTCGGCTCAGACTTGAGGTGAATTAGTGCGAGGCAATTTTGATGCCCAGAGTGTTCTCACGCTTTTCTTCCATGTACTTCTCATCTTTTTCAGTCTGACTTCTACGAGAAACTCGCCCAATTTCGGCTCCCACTGCAGTATCGATCACCAGAATCCAGGTTTCTCTCTCGTTTCCCCTCTCCTAGTCAGGTTCCGCTTGCTAATCGCCAACAAAACCTTCTCGTAAACGAGGATTCTGGGTTTTCGTGCGCTTTCTCAATGGAGAGTTTGTGGCACAATGAATCGGCGTTTGGAATCGCGGCGGTTTGTGAAACATATCCATTTTCCAATAATCGCATTTATTTCACTTTTCCTTGCAGAATTTCAGCGCCTATGGTGCTGCGAGACCCTGCACCTTGTCTATTGCTCAGATGCTAGTCCTTGCGGTGAGTAGCCTTTGCACATGAAACAATATTAAAATTGTGGACAGAGATGCGCGAACGACGACTGCAAAGTCTAATAGATGCAAAAAAACGATGGGATTAGAGGTATCTCAGTAGATGTTAGTAATCGTTGAACGAAAAAAGCTTACTCCTGACCGTGAATCATCACAGACTGCCAGTGCACGTTAGGGATTTATCCATCCAGTCTGTGTCTCACTGGATCGAGGGACAAGAGAACATGCAAACTGGATCTTGCTTTTTGACAACTCCAATCTCAGTTTCACTAAGTATTTCACTGTCCACATTGATGATTATGCAAACCGATGTAGACATCACGGGGATTAGATGGATGTCAAAACGATTCCCATCATCCATCCAACTAGAGTGACAAGATGCATAAAGACAGGGACCTCAGTTTCTCTAATTCTCTACGTTTTGTTAGAGGATATTCCATTACCGAAAAAATAAACGCTCACAATTTCGATAATCGCAGTTTCTCCTACTCGCTATAATCCTGGGCACGATCGCCTCTATCATTGCCACTCTCTGGTGTGCTCTCTACAGTCAGTGGGTTTGCTGCTGCAAGAAGGAGAAGAAGAAGAGGGGCAGACGAGTGGTTAGATTTGTTCTTTCATTGAAATTATGGACGGAATTGCTCAGGCCTTCGGTGATTTCGAAACGGATCAGAAGCGGGAGAGGAGGAATCGCTTCATTGAAGTGCGCGCTACGGAGGGATCGATGATTGGCCGACAATGTTTGTTGTCCACAAATTTCCTATAAATTTGCATAATCTCAGTGAGTCCTCGGAGCCTTTCTCGCAAAACTTCGGCAAGGAGAGTCGTCTTTCAGGAAGTGGTGGGATATACAATACATCTTAATTTCTTTGTTTTGTAGTGCAAAATAAAAGAAAAAACTCTCTTAGGTGGACGTGCATCGCTCTCGCACTCCCTCTCTCGCCTCGATTCGTTCATCATTCAACCCCCTGCATCGCTCGGTTTCACTAGAGGATTTCAGCAGACCGATGGTAAGATCTCAAGCAAGATTCACACTTTTCTCATTTTCAAGCCATACTTATCCTATTTCCAGGCCAGAATCGCCCTAAGTTCGTTCTCGCTAGATTCCGTGCAGACTGAGAGAGTACCAAGAAGAATTAGAGCTGAGCTGTTCCCACTTCGCTAATCCCTTCTATTGATGAGCATTTACTGTGCACTACCAGTATAAAGCAAGTCAATCACAATTGTCTTTATCAACATCAATTGATGAAACTCTCATCATCCTCAGTATATATTGGAAAGATATTCGGAACGAAGATCGGACTTGCGTCTTGTGTGGTCGACGCTTCTTCGGTAGTCGTAGCCATTGTCGACGTAGTGGTGGCTTCTTCGGTGGTCCTCGCATCATGAGTCCTGGTTCCTTCGGTAGTAGTGGCCTCTTCAGCGGTCGTAGCCTCCTCAGTAGTAATTGCGTCTTGGGTAGTAGAGGCCTCTTCAGTGGTCGTGGGCGCTTCCGTTATGCTTTCCGTTGAAGTGGCCTCTTCACTAGATCCTTCCGTAGTATTTTGCTCTTCGGTAGTCGAATGGTCCGAATCCACAGTGGTGTATTCGTCGGTAGTCGTAGCCTCCTCAGTGGTTATAGGAACTTCCGTCGTCGTGTTGTACATTCTTTCGGTATCGTTGTGGAAGATTTGAACCGTAGGGATGTCTTCCACTTCTTCAGGCACTTCCACATCCGTTTCGTGCTCATCTCCCGATAGATCTCGAACATGCGTCATGTTGTGGTACGCGTCCTCAGCGATCGTTCGATTCAACTTTTCATTGCTCCGTTTGATCATTTCGACGAAAGGCCGTGCCATATCGAGAAGAGCATCGAAAAAGAAAGTGGTTTCGTTCACTCTCATCTCTGCCGGCATCGTAGCGACAAAGTCCTCGAAGACTCCTCCTGTCACTGCTTTGGCTCCGATTCCGAACTGAGCACTATAGTCGCCAACCACAGCACTCAGCTTGCTCTTGAGCCACTTCATCTTCTTCTCGAGACCTGGTCCAGTGATGTTCGTCAACCCATCGAGTCCGATAGCTCCAATGAATCCGGCCATCACTCCCTTCATCTCTCCCTTGAGAGCACTGAGAGTCGTGTTAAGGAAAGCCCCAGTCTTGCCCTTGAGTTGCTTGTTGATAAAGTCGAGACCGGCCTTGGGCATCTCAGTCACTTTGTGCTTCAGTCCCTCCATCGCCTTTCCTGCCTCGCCCATTGATTTGCCGATATTCCATCCGATCTGCTTCTCAATAACATTGACTGCATCGTCAACGACATTCTTAGTGAGATTCTGAAGGCCACCAGCGTTGAGGGCGTCATCGATATGCTCCTTGAAGTCTCCAGCGAGTTTATCGGTGAGGTCCTTGCCCATCTCTTTGATCTTCCCGGTCGCTTCGTCTTTCAATTGGTTTGCATTCTCATCGAGATCATTGGTTGCTTTCTCAAACATCTTCTTTCCTTCGACACTCGAAGGCTTGGCGATCTCTCCCGGATCGGAGGTACTGCTGCACTGTTGAGGCTTCTCCGGCTGACAATCTGAAACATATGTATCATCATATGTCTTCATTATTTTTTATGAGGATGAGTGCCATAAAGAAATAGAAAAACGCTCACCATTATCATCCATCATATCCTTCATCAGTTTCTTGGCGAGTTTACTAACGAGAGGCTCCATCAACTGACTTTGGAGGTCTGCAGGAAGACTTCTGAACGTGAAAAATGTCAACACAAGTGATGAGCCCTCGACTAACCCGATTCCGTCCTTGAGCAGATCCTTAGCACACTGTTCGTTCTTGGGATTCGATTTCTTCGGTGTACAATGGTCTGAATCAGTCATATAATTAAATAAAAGCTGCTGTCGACAAAGACAATCTCACTTGCAGTGACAGCTGAAGAGAGAAGAAGAGTGAGAAGAATGATCTTCATTGCCACTGGATTGAGGTGCCTTCCACAGATTCTAGAGCAGTTTTATACACCTGTCGCATCACATCATCATGTGTCATACTACGAGAAAAGAGAAAGAAAGATGTGAATGATTCAGTAGGCGAACACCCCAATCTCAGAACTCATATTGCTCCGAATTATAATAAATAGGTCTCCCGATTGCTTGAGGTCAAGATGAGATCCATAAGTGAGCTGTTTGAGGAGGATACCTCAATACTTCATGATACTTCGAAGTTCTACCGCCCTTTTTTATTGTGGCTGCTCATGACATTCCTCATCGTTCCAGTGGGTGGCATCACTTCTTTGAATATCATCTGGATCATGCAATGAATGATTCATCCAATGCATTCCACACTCACTATAAATCACTCGCTCTCTGATTTACACCATACTCATGCTGAAACTCTGCTTCTGGACTCTGCTTCTCTATGGCTGCAGCAATGCGGCGCCGACGAGGAGTATTCGCACTCTCACTGTACATCTACCAAGTGAGCCTACAAGTTCTTCTTGATTATTTATTGACATTTCATATTTAGATTGTAAGCCTGGATTAAACTACGAATACGATCCATGCTATTGCGATGCATCGGATCAGATGGTTCTCTTCGGGAACACTTGTCGAACTGATCATTTAGAGGAGACGGAATGTGAGTTCTTTCTTATATGGGCGTTCTCCACTCTATTATTCCCATGTTTAAGATGCAATCTGCGAGTACGGCAAAGCCTCTAAAAACAAATGTTTCTGCCGGGAGCAGAAAGGACTGATTTCTACTGGTGTGAAATGTGATTTTCGAACAAGTGAGTGTTTGATGGAGAGGCTGACTGAGCATGCTTGTTCAGATTGTCAGGACTGTTGTCTATCTCCTGGAGAAACAACGCCAACCACTTCTCCGATTCTCAGCAGTGACGAGCCGTCAACTCCAACTTCTTCATCTACAGAGGGTCCTACTTCGACGTCGACCCCAAATCACGAACCGACGACCGATCGAACTCCGTCTACAGAGGGTCCTACTTCGACGTGGACCCCAAATCACGAACCGACGACCGATAGAACTCCGTCTACAGAGGGTCCAAGTTCGACGTGGACCCCAAATCACGAACCGACGACCGATAGAACTCCGTCTACAAAGGGTCCAAGTTCGACGTCGACCCCAAATCACGAACCGACGACCGATCGAACTCCATCTACAGAGGGTCCTACTTCGACGTGGACCCCAAATCACGAACCGACGACCGATCGAACTCCGTCTACAGAGGGTCCTACTTCCACGTCGACTCCAAATCACGCACCGACGACCGATCGAACTCCGTCTACAGAGGGTCCAAGTTCGACGTCGACCCCATATCCTGACCTTACAACGCCGCAGCCATTTCGTACAGAAAATAGCAACGAATGCGCGTGGAAGACCTTTTTAGGTAAACTAGGCCTGTTCATCACAATAAACTTTGAAATGTTTAGATAAAATCACTTCACGAGATGTTTTCAAATGGCCTAAAAAGGAGAATCCGAAGAAGAAAAACGATATATCGGCCAAAAATTCGAGCGACAATACGGGTACTTTGATTTTATCATATTATTTTTCCCATTGTATGTTCCAGCATCATCCAAATCAATGCACCCTTCGGAATATAATAATCAATGGAACACGATGAAAGGTCTGGTGGTTTTTTGTGAACATGCAGCCATAAAACGAAATCACAGAACGATTCGCTGACCCGGACAAGTTTACATGGCCTACAAGGAGAGTCGAAGATGCGCAGCAAACTGGTGGTTAGCACCATGCAATTTCTATCCTGAACAAAATATTCGCTTTAGGCCAACCTACCTCTCGACGACAGTGTATTCCTCGGGAGATCGTTGAATCCCCCTGTCACTGTGCTCGGACCGATCGCCAACTGAGCGGAGGAGAGTACTGTCCCTCCTTTGATGATGTCGTATGTCTCCTTAATCGATCGCCTATGGACATGAACGAAAGCCGATGTTACTGCCCCGCAACCCGATCAGTGGTGTACTACTCGAATATTTGCTCTTGAATTATCTCTGATTATCCGGTATTTCAAAATAAATTTTGTATGTGTATCCTGCGTGAATATAAATGATGAATGTAAATGCACATGGGGAGAAAGCGAATTTACAGCATTCGAAATGGAGATAGGAATAACTACAATAAGGAAAGGTGTGTGGATCAGAATGGTTATCGAGAAAGAAAGAATTGCAAGGAATGAATGTGACGCGTCGTCAAGGAAGCTATCACCGGGATGCGAAAGTAAGGACTTGATTCAATACGTTTCACAATAGACGAGTACTGGTTGGCTAAACCGCAAAAGACCGTACTGGAACAGACTGAATCAGGTTAGCCTAACCGACAAAGATCATTCGGGACAGAGATTTTATAAAGAACAATATGACATGAAATAGAAATGGTGGTTATTGAATACGACAAAATGGATATAGCTGCAAGGTGTTTGAAGCATATGTGAAGCAATGAAAGCCTGCCTACTCTCTTTGGGGTGCCTGTCTGATTCTCTCATTCGTCTCATCCAGTAGATCTCTCAGTTGGTTGATCTCCATCTCGACGTCTCTGATCTGTCGACCGAGAAGATCGCCGTCTCTCATGGTCTCGGCCGCTACCCTTCTCTCCTCCTGCACCAGACGTCGCACTTCCTCCACTGCCGCCCTCTGCAATTTGAATGGAATTGAGCATATATTTTCCAATTTTTAAAGTTGCGAAAAGGTGTTTGAAAATGATGAGTTTCACGCAGGATGTGATGTAACTGATGTGAGGTGTCGGTGCATTGGCATTCTCAATTGTGCACTAAAACTGTACCGATATGAGCCAACAATGCCTGTTTCACAATGACATATTCGGCAGGTTTCATGGATTATCATGCTAGCAATAATAGGTTATTGTGCTGACCACGGCAGCAACCATCTGACGGAAATGGTAGTGTTGATACTCGCTGAACTGGAGGTGAGCAGCAGGCTCGAATGTGCAGAGATGAACAGCCAGACGAAGTGTTGCCTGCAAGGGAATAATGCAAATAGGCGAAAGTCGACAGCTATGAGGACAGCAATAGCGTACTATCTCACTTGTTTTGACTCTACGAAGAATCAGGGATATGACATAAACCGTTTGATGACACCGCATTGTCGCTTTCTAGACCCATTTCGGACGAGGGGACAAAGGAAGAACGATTCTCCCCCTTAACTCTCGACTATGCAACAGCGATTCTTGTCTGTGTAGGTAGGAATCCTGACAGTACTGGGTAGGTCAGCGTATGCAAACCTACTTTCCCGATCATTCTCGACATATCATGCAATCGTCGTTATCTAGTTTAGCATAGAACATTCAAGTAGTACTGAACAACATACCACAAAACGTCGAGTTTCAGCCATGTGTCTTCTATCCATGTTCACAGCCGATAGAGAGAGAGAAGTAAAGTGCGGGCGGTAAAGGAGCTGTAGGTTAAGGGGAAGTGAGGAAATCTCCCCTAATGAATAGGACCCATTCCATCTCAGAGGGAGGACAGAGCGTGTGAATGAGAGAGACTGAATGGGGGAAGAGAGGGAGAGGAATGAACTTTTCATCTGGAGGAAGGGTGGAAGAAGCGGAGAAAGAGATGAAAGGACAAGGAGAGAAGAGATTATCTACCCTTTACCCCATGTTACTGTAATGACTCACGTGTAGAGGTTATAAAGAATTTATCAGGATCGGAAAAAGGAAAAAATGACAAATACAACTGATGCGAGAAAATTGGATTTCTAAGGATACGAGCACAAATACACATGGGGAGTATAAAAGGTGAAGATGACAGGGAGAATTCTTGAATAAACGGGCATGATGGCTCAAGACCTCATACAGGGAGGTGCACATGAAAAGAAAAACAGAAGAGATTGCTACGGGAGAGGGGAGTAATATTAGATAGATAGGCGTCATATTTACAGTCACGATGGGATAAGAGAAAGATGGGTGCATTGTCGAAAAGCAAGCACACAGCGGGAGAGTTAACTTGATGGGTAATGAATATTATTGAAGAAACGGGAGTGATTGCTCGAGAATTGAAGGGACGCACATATGGAATAGCAAGTAAAGAGGGATTCAGAGAGTCAGGACAGGTTTCACACATGTGACAGTTCAACAGTTGCGAGAAAGAATTGCGTCAGGGATAGTATGGATGATAGCATAAGGCGATAGCAGCAGTGATTCGATGGGAAGCAAGAACATAAAGCGGGAGAATGAAATTGGTAGCGAATATTCTTGAAGAAACAAACGAGACTCGGGAATTCATGAAGGGGCGCACATATGGAATAGACTCAGAGAAGAGAGGAGGGAGATATACAGTCAGGTTTCACACATCAGTGATAGTAGAGATGATAGAAGATCAGAATTGTATCGAAAAAGAAGTGCTTAGAAGAGTGCGGGGTAGACAATGGATGGACAGACTCGAGAAAGACTCACTGTCCTTGCTGTCTCTCCTGCATATTGCGTCTTCTCGTCTCCCTCGCACGAATCGTAGCCCATCGTCTACGAGCCTCAGCGAGGTCTCTTCTGATGTATGCGAGATTCACTGCAATTTTGACTTGATGATGGGCGCCGAATTTCTACCACTACGCGAGGGAAGTAAGGTGGGGAATGACTACAACCGCTCCGAGCAAGATCTAAGAATGGAATGAGGCCGACCTCTTAGTCTCTGGAGCATCACGTAGATGTCTCGACGACGCTCTTCGGCGATCGCTGTCTGGTTGGCAGCGACTAGGGCCTGCTCGCGGAGACGACGATGAAGTTCGTACTGAAGTGTGGGAAATCTCTGGGTACCGAACCATGAAGCTACCATAATCTTAAGCTAACGTACCCTGATACAAAACTATCTACCGTATTCTACCGTTTTTTTCAAATCAGGAACTGACCACATTGTGGGCGTACTCAAAGTACTCTCCGTATTGGTCGATATTGTCGAAGAACTCGATAGGGAAGAGGTGGCAATAGCCGTCAGTGACGTTGATCAGGTTCTGCATCGGGAATGTTGGGATTCAGTTACGTTTTGGCGGCAGGTTCGAGGAGAGACTCAATGAGACGTGATCAACTCTTATCCCTCAAGTGAGAGTAATGAATGGTCACCAAGTACGGTCAAGTACGTACACATGTATCAAATATTAATAAATAAACATATTTACCTGCAACGCTTGATCCATCGTATGGGTCTTGCTTTCAAGTCTCCGGAGGGAAGGAAGACTGGAAGTACCACTCGACAGGCAAATGAGTGTAGGAAGTTGACACAAAGGACAGCTTCTTTGGAGTGAGAGAGTGAACGAATCGGAGAGAGTGAATTGGTCTCTTCTCTCTCCGAACTTCCATCGGCGGTCACGAGGAAGGGAAGAGGATGGAACACCTGGTCCCCTGAAAG
>LS555346.1:314771-345938 GCA_900490775.1 Pristionchus maxplancki | reverse complement strand
GAAGAGAGTGAATAGAGACTTGTGAGGTTCCGTCATAGGTTCCCTCTGGCGAATATTCTTCATACTGCTAATGAAACACGTCCATTCTCACCTGAACATATTGTCCCCCAATTGTCACTTTGTAGACCCATTCGCACTGTTCGTTAAAAACAATCACTGTTTTTCTCGGATTTCTCAAGACTCTCTCCATTTCACATGCTCTCTCGCCTTCTCTTCACGGCAATGAAGCACGTGAACGGGAGAGAATTCCTCCTTTCTCCCTGCCGTGCGATTATTAGAGTGTGCAGAACGTGCAATTCTCTCCCTCACCTCATTGTCCCCTCGTTAATCAATGGAATGAACCTGAATGGGGGTGAGTTCCAGCTCTTTGAACCACCTTCCTTTCCCTCTCTAGTGCTGATCGCATCTCACACTAGAGTTCGGTCCGTTTTTCTCTCAGAAAATAGAGAGTATTCTCCCAATTTGGTTCTGTTTGCTAATCGAACTAGAGTTCCTCTACCCTATTCTGGGGATATTTCTCGTCATTTTCGTATTTTGTCCTCTCGAACTCCTACTCCCTATCGATATGACCCATCACTGGGGGGCGGAGTCGAGAGGAGGGAAGGGGAGAGGGTATCTTATCAGGGCTGGCCCCAGACAGTGTGTCTTACCCTCGTCTTCATTCGAAGTGCCTTCTCCCGTGTTGCCTCCTTTCCCTTCCCTTCACTTCAATACCTTCTCAGATCCTCCCCGACTCAACGATGGGCAACTCCCCTCTCGTCTGTCTGTCCAACGGACACAAGATGCCGCTGATCGGCCTGGGCACGTGGCAGGTCCGTTCCTCCAACTCGAAACTAGAGTATAGTCTCGACTTGCAGTCCGACAAGGAGGGCGAGAGCGAGGCGGTGATCACAAAGGCGGTCGAGCTGGGCTACCGTCTGTTCGACACTGCCCCTTCATATGGAAATGAGGCCATCATCGGCCGCGTCATTCGCGAATTCCTCAACAAGGGAACGATGGCCAGAAGCGAATTCTTCATCACGACAAAGGTACTATTTTCGAAAATCTTATCAAGGAAGTACCCAAAGATACTGGTTCGCGCAGCGAATCGCAGCATAGCCTATTTTCGTCTTATCTACTAGACAGTACCCATATGCACAGCTGCATGCCGGTTTGCGCAGCGAATCGCGAGGGAAAGCGACCAGATTGGTGAAACGATGCGATCCCTGGAGCTATCGCGAAGATAGGGGTTGAGATCAATCCACGTTTCTCGCGTGCCATACAGACGTCAGGCGCCTGTAATTCCTTCTTAGAACCCTCTCACTTTCTCTCGCTTTTCTTACTGACGAGGGAGGCAGGGAAATGAGAGAGTCGCTTGTTCTCCCCTTATCACCGAGAAGAGCAAGGAGATTTGCCGTCGTGTGGAATGTGCGCTGAGGATTAGCTCTAATGCGCAAAGGGCAGCGGACTAGGTATCAAACCGAGCGGAATGTACACAGTCGATCGATTCTGAGTGATAACGAATTGATTCATAACATTACAGAGTTCAGTTGAGTAAGGGTCAACAAATAACAATGATTTGATTCTCGGGGAAATTTAGATTTTAATCAAAAATAATTCAGATCTGGCCCACTCATCTTCATCCCGATCGTCAGATGGATCATTTCAAGGAATCTCTGGCCAAGCTGAACACTCCTTACGTCGATCTGCTCCTCGCTCACATGCCCACGTGCTATGAGGTATCTTTATCAAGCGATCCTTCGTCTCCCTCCAGACACTGATCTTTTGAACAGTTGGGCAAACAAAGACCACCTCTGATCACTCTACTAAATCATCGACATTGCTATCACCACCTTGTTTGCGTCCCAACCTGCAGACAGTGTTCAAAATTAATTGATGTCGATGAAATGGCTGCTCTTTTCAGCTCGATGGAGTTACCCACGACCCTTCCGTCACGGTTGAAATGATTTGGCAGGTACGGCGATGTGTGATCTTGTTAGGGTTGCACGATGTTTCTCTCATTTGGTGTACTATAATTAGATACACGAAAACAGCCAATAGCGTCATTTTATTCACAAATATTGACATTTCTCCAGGGACTCGAGAAGATCTACGCGACCGGCCTCGTCAAGGCCATCGGTGTGTCAAACTGGAACATCGAGCAGATGGAGCGAGTGAGAAAGATCGCCACCATCAAGATTCACTCCCTTCAGGTTTGTTGTTGTTTGTTTGTTGTTGTTTTTAAAACCTGAAATGAAAAACAAAACAAAAACAATTACAGGTCGAGTGCCACCCATACCTGCCTCAACTCGAGCTGCAGGAGTACTGCAAGAAGCACAGGATCATCATGACTTCCTATGGATCGCTCGGCTCACCCGGCAGAAAAGTACCCTTCCTGGGCAGGTGAGTTGTTGTGGTTTTTATTCGAAGCGGAAAAAACAAAAACAAAAAACAATACAGTGATCTTCAGAACCCTCAATTTCGCCGACTCACCCGATCTCTTCGAGGAGCCCGCCGTGCTCGCTGTAGCTAAGAGATACAACAGAACGCCCCAGCAGGTAAAGATCAAGATCAAGTGTCCCACAAGAGTTCAAGTGTCTAAGATAGGGGGTCACCTTACCTTGGATCTTTGAACACTTTCTCGCTCGTTCTCTGAACCGCGTAAGCGGATTATTGTTTGCACGTGAATAGCGGGGCGAAGGGCAAGAGGAAACACTGATCAACTTAGAGATCTCAACTTGAACATCTTTCTTGCACATTTTCTCTTCGATTTTCAGAATGAGCAATAATTTAATCATTTCTCAGGTGCTTCTGCGCTACCTTCTGGACAGAGGAATCTGTGTCATTCCCAAATCGGCTGATCCCGAGCGTCTCAAGTCCAACCTCCAGGGTGTTGTCGAGTTCCACCTCGACAGCTCCGATATCGAGAAGCTCAACAACGTCCCTCACAGACAGAGACTCTTCATGCAGGAGCAGTGAGATAATTAGCTGATAATTAATTAATTGCATTTTAATTTATTAACTAATTAACAAATTGCAGTATGGCGGGCCACCCCGAGGACTCCTTCGCATCCGAACGCTGAGCGTTGCATCGTTCATACCATGTCCATACTCTTCTCCTCCACAAAATACATAGCCCTACTCGTCATTATCTGTATACGCGTCCATGATAAAATGAACCTGTTTATTACCCTTCGAAAGCCACTTAACGAGCTGTCAATCGTTCTGATGAGAGGCAGCCATCTTGAAGCCGGTGATCAGTGAACTGACTCTCCTCGTTTCCCCTGCTCTCTCGCCCAGTCTGACCGTAAAGATAGCAAGAGATCGCTGCTCTAAACAAGCTTTATCTGGAGTGGGAGGAATGGAGGGAATGGTGAAGGGTTTATGACACAGACTCTCGATCGAATTGCCAGTCGATTGCTCGGTAAATGAGCGAGCGACGGTCTGATGGTAGGGATCGGAGACTGGAAAGAGGGCGATCGAAGTGGGGGAGATCAGAATGAAAGAGATCAATAAATATGGAGACAATGGTTCGAAGTCACAACTGTTACCTAGACGCGACGTGCCTAGAATGCTCATGAAAGTCAAGAATAGGGAACTGAGACGACTGACTGGCAGTATAAGAGAGATCAAAGAGCAATTACGGGGGACTAGAGAATCAGGGGGAAAATAAGAATGGACAGGAATACTGGGCGATCGAAGGGTCACCGATCTGTGCTAGCTCTAAAACTGTTAGCAGTCAAGCGATGTACACTAGAGATCGAGTAGCGGGAAGCGGGAAAGAACGGAATAATGAAATAATAGGATAATCTTTAGGCCAGAGCGCCTTTGTGGGTGAGAAACTCGAGCAGAGTCTCGATCTCAACGTTGATGTTGGCCGTTGCTCTTCTGATTCTCTGGGCGATCTCATTCGTTTCTCCGTCATCGAATGAACGACCACAGAAGGAGGCCACCATGGCCTGCGCGTGCGCGTCCTCACTGAAACAATTCTTATTATCCCAACTCGTGACTACACTCTAGTCTCGATTTTTGCTGCTGCAAATGAGTGATTCTTAGTCGTTCTCTTTCGCCTTATCGGTTCTTATCACTGCTGCTCTCTCTCGAGGCGCGCTTCAACTTTCCTGTCCATGACAGACACTTTCTTCGCAACGTGGAGTGATCGAGAGCGTGCGCTCTAAGAGTGGAGATCGAGGGGAATCCCTTCGGATTAGGGAAGAACTGATTAGGGGTTGACACGAATTTTCAACGAAAAGTCAGATTACGAATCGACATTTGCAACGAAAAAGTGATGGAACTTAGTGATGTGTTACAGTAAGCATGCGGAAGCAAGATTCTGATAGAATTGTAGAAAGATATTAATATGCCGAGAGCCGTGCTCCTAAGATGGCGCTCCTGCAGATTCCCGGACAGTTTATGTTTCACAATTTCGAATATAGTCCGGGAAACTGCATCGCCAGGTCAGTGATAGTCCACGTGACCATTAGGAGTGCTCTCAGCAGGTGAAAAAGAGACAGCGAAAGCGAGAAGTCTACCTTGCCACTGACATATTACTGCCGTTCTTCTTCGAATGATCCGATGATCTCATGAGCAACTTGTCTCTGAGCTCGTGCATGTCTATGAACGAACGCCTCTTGGAGGGCGTGGAGCGGATCTTGTGAGGCGTTGCCGTCAGGTCCAACTGAAATTAAATTAAATTCACCCATTTCAATCGCATAACCTCGCGGATTACTCGCTGCTTCCCTGCTAAGCCTAAGTTCGTTAGGCACCTACAATGCATATGATCATGATAGACAGGATGGTCACTAATCCGGACGAGGTTCGAGGGTCAAAGATTGGCCGATACCCTCCCTTCACGTGATCACTCATCGGGACAGCACCCCTCTCTCTCCATACTGAGAACCCTCCGTTAATCCCTCGTCTTTCTCTCGCTGATAACAGCGTTGTTCCCCCTCCTCGCTGGCTATTCTTATCTGTGCGAGCATGTGACGAAAATGAGGTGATATGCTCGACAAAGTATAGCAGCAGAAGGGGAAGACGACGTCGATTAGCAGGAGAAACATCAGTGCAGATAGGTGGATTCTGATTCTGTACTATGATATGGGCCATATGAAAATCATCCATGTACTAAGAGGATTCCTGTTTCGGTATTATCAATGCAGATAATATGGATAATATGCACAATACTACATACTGCACTGCAACATAGCTCCTAATTTAGTACTATCAGATTGCTTGGGTAAGACGAGATAAAGTGCTGCCAAATCATCGAAGGGTTAATAGACAATCAGTACCGCTGCTTCAGGTATGCCTATCTAGAATGTATATCACCAATGGACTATGACGCCTGAGGAGGCTGACTGATTCAGTACTACCAACGACCTGTACGCGAAACACTGCTCCCAGGGAACTATGGGTAAATGGTTCTTCATGATTTCTTGACGGGAACCAAACCTGCTTCTGGGCATCAACCAGCTCTACATAATGTATTGGATTATGACGTCAGGATGGTCTAAAAACTGTTCAAACCTGCTTGAGTGCATCATTCAGCTCCCCGCACTTCACTCGGATCTCCGAGTAGTGGAGAATCGTGTTCTTGACGATCTCGTGGATCTCCGCCACCCAGAATTTCATCGACAGCCCCAGGGCACGACGGCACTCGTTGATGAAGGATTGGGACTGGGCGACGGCCTGGAAAATTCGCGGATGATCATGTTTCACTCACTATCAGCAGCTAAAGAAATTGAATGAATATCAGAAACTGGATATACTTTCGGAAACATGAAACTCGCCTTGTCCAGGTTGTGGTTGTTCCACAACTGCAGGTACTCTCCCTTGTGGTCGACGTGCGGCGTCCAGTCCATGATGGCAGACCAGTCCTTCATCAGTAGAGGCTCCACCTGAATGAATACTTCTAATAAAGATGCTGAACAGAATGGTTCACGAAATCTTTTTGCGTTTACATGGTTCGTTTAGATAGTCCATGCTCTTCCGAACTGCCTATCCTTTGACAGGCATTTTTTTGAAACTCGACTGAATTGGTATGTTTCTGCTTTCATACGGTAAACTGGTTTTCCCTATTCGACTAGGTGTCTCCAACTGTGATCGACAGCTCCTAGACGAAAAAGGAGGAAGTAAGCTCCGTTGCCTACTGTAGTTCGACTAGAAATATCTGATACTCGATTGATTTGGAATGCTGTTATGATTGGCAGATGTTTATAAACTGATAATGAAACAATCATGTCTTTTCGTCTGTGTTTTGTGTGCCTGATCGGCTAAAATGAGCGTACATTGGCGTTGTGATCTGTGTTTCGATCTAATCGTGTAATCACGAGGTGAGGGTAAACAAAGAATGCCGATGGGTGCGGATCAAGATAACTGCAGCGGCTATTTCCATCCTGTTTACTACGTTTGAAAGCGTTTCCGATGCCTCTCGTTCCTAAACGAAACACAGAGCACAGGTTTCACAGAATTTCAAGCAGGCACATTTCCGCTTGTTTCTCACTTCCTGCCACTCAACCTATGGACAATCAAGTGTAAAGTATAACATATTGTAGTTCACCTTGATTCCGGCCTGCAACATGCACAGAATGCCCTGCTTCGTGTAGAGATCTCCTCGATTCAGGTGTGGATAGAGGAACTTCACAGTCATCTTCACATCCACCTTCGTCAGCTCCTTTCGCACCTGTGTAGATCAGAATTATTATTGCTGTTGTTGTTGTTTTTGCCGCTTACCTTAGACAACAACAGTCCGAGTAGCTTCGCGCAGGCCTTGTTGCTCCTGCACTCGTCAACTACTTCGCACTTCGGGTCGCAATCTTGATGGAAGCACGGAGACTTGGACACGAAGATGACGATCTCGTAGAGGTCGACCTGTTATTGTTTTGATCACATCAAAACGACAACAACAACAACAACAATACCTTATACTTAGAGATGAGATCATAGATGGCTGCCACAAGCTGCTCCTCGACGTGCGGTTCGCTCTTGCTCTCGTGGTAGAAGTCGCCTCGGTAGATGTAGTCCTCGCCTGGACAATAACAGTGTAAAAACAACAACAACAATAACAAAAACAGACCAATCAGAGTGACGATCAGGCCACTGCTCTCGTGCTTGTGCTCGAGGAAGCAGCTCTGGACGTGTTTGGGCACGTGGAACTTCGAGGGACCATTCGTGCAGTCACCGCAGCACTTGCAGCTGCAAAAGGGACATTGCTTACTACTACTTATCCTTTAGTTGTCAAGCTGATGCCCCCGGTTCGACCCTGTCAGTGCATTGACTTTTGCAATAGTGAAAATGTTCTTATTTGCTGTTGTATTGAACCTTGAGCCTACTCGGCTATGACTAGAGTAATCACTCAGATCAAAATCAATTCGGTTCTCTTTTACTCTGTTAAGACTATTTCCTTGATCCTTACTTCGATGAGCAGAACTCATAAACCGATCTGCAGGGACATTCCTTCTTCACGCACTGCTTCTTGCTCTTCGCACACTGGCAGCCTTGCGACGGCTTGGTCACTTTCACCACCTTCTTCACTGGTTCCTAAAAGTGGATTTGAAAAATACTTGAGAATTGTAAAAAAAAGATTTAGTCAGAAAAAGTGTTTGACAGCGGACAACTTGTCACATTTATTCAATACTTAAGTCAACACGTAGGACGCAAAACTGTGCATATCCGGACATTATCTTCTAAATAAGATATAAACAAGAAACAAAAAATAAGGATGACTAGTTCTCACCTTATTCTTGCAGATCTGCTTGCAAGCGCACAGCTTCGAGCAGCCCTCCTTGATTCTTAGACAGTCACATCTCTCACTCTTCGAGCACGCGTTCTTCGCGGGTTTCGCCGGGTCCACCTACAAAAAATAAAAATTATTGCTTTTTTTATTTACAATTTTAGTTGCAACTGGATTTAAAATTAGAAAAATTTATAAATAATGACCTCGCAGGAGCACTTGCAGATGGCTTGGTTCAGGCAGTCTCCGCGGTATCTGAAACATATTCGATTATGATTCCGTGTTTATTCTAATTTCAATAATGTTCGCAGTACTGTTGTTCAAATTGGACTATAGAAAATTGTTGACTTTTTCTTGTGTTTCCAGTTGTTACGTAGAGCAATTTCCTCCTCTATTTTAGTAAAGTCCTTCTCTTCGTAACGCTTCTTTGATTTCGCACGTCACCTCTAAGTACACCTCTCTTCCTCTCTTCCACCTGCCCTTTAGGCTGCCCACTCGCCACTCAATCAAGCCTAGTACACCTATAATTAGTGATATTGCGAGACTCCTCACTGGCTTCTAAATCGATTGACAACAGTAGTCGAACGACCGGTGTTTGTTTCACGAGAAGAATGGTTAGAATAGTAAATGAGTCGTCGACTTTCCCCCGGTCCCTTGCCAGTCGCTATAGCACCCTTTCAGTCATCGGGAAGAGAAGGAAAAGGTGTCCGATTTCGCAGAGTCTCAAGAGGCGAACACTAGAGAGACTAAAGGACCATTCTGGTGCAGTGGGAATCGATGATCCATGAACGCTAATGGAACGGAAAGATCAAAAAAGAAAGCAAAGAAAATACCGTTCTTTCTACTTCGAAATTTGCATATGTAAACACTTTTCGATTGTTTCCCTAGTCCTTCCCCAATAAACTTTCCGTTTCTTTCCTTCTTGCTTTCTTCCCTTCTCCAGAATATGTTCTCGCGTGATAGACTGCCCTCTGGGAAGCAAATCGGTGCGCGAACAAAAGAGACAGACGGGCGGTCTCGGGCCTGGGGGTCGAGTGAGAGACAGTGGAGTGGAGGGAGAGAGAGAGGAGGTCCAAGAGGCCGGTAATTACTCGGCTCTTGTCTCTCCCCCACCAACTGTCGTCGTGCACTCCCTTAATAATTGAGTCCGCGCGACCTCTCCTTCCTTCCCCTCCTCCATCTTCTTCCCCTTCCCTTCAGAAACTCTCACGAATCGGGGGGCACGAAAGGGCGAAAAACGGGCTGGATTAGCCACGATCGATCAAGTGTGAGGATTGAAGCCCCGAAATAAGGCGGGCGGGAATTATGGGCCCTCGACGGCTTTTCCTCTCTCTCTTGCCAATCGGATGCAATGATGGGGGGATTGGAGGCGAATCATTCTCCGGCACTACCCCATTCAACCACTTTTATGAGGCGTGCGCTAAGCGGACGAATCTGCAGCCTACACATACTACTACTTGTGCAGAGGCGCTTCCCTCTTCTCTTCTCTAATCATAGTTTGACTGCCCTTTTCTCATCAACTCGACGTCGCCGCTTGTCTTTCCATAATGAGAGTCACTCTTGGGATGAGAGACAAGGCAAAAATGAGAGAGTGAAGCGGTGAAACGAAGCGAAAAGCGAGCCGACCAGCGTAATGCCCTCCTTCCTAATGAAGCACGCACGCATAATCTTCTCCCTAGACTCATCAGAAGAGGAGGAAAAGAGGTAGGGGACTAGACGGTAATGACTCGAGCTCGTTAGAGGTGTGCAGACTCGTTAGTGAAGAATGTGCGCAGTATTCAAACTACACCACCACCCTCCCGGAATCGAGTTAGGTATCGAGCGCCGCGTTCGGATAATGTCTTTTCGTCCTTCCTCCCTCGACGAAGCCTCCACTTTCCTCCCCCTTCGAACAAGATTTGTATGGGTGCTAATGAACTGTCCCCGCTCCTGTCACTCGTAGATGCATGGAGCAGGATAATTGATAACCACGAACGAGAGGGCAGAAGGATTTATGGAGGCAATCCCGCTATTTTTGATGGAAGAGTGGTGTCAGACGCATTCCTGATGGAGATTCGGCACCTCTTTCAAGCCTACGATTGACTATAGCAAAAAGAGTAATCACAGCTTGAATCTGATGTCGAAATGATGAAGATAGAGAAAAAAAGAGTACTAATTTGCCTCGCTACAATGAGACGGAGATTGGTCTATCGGCATCACATTGTAGTGATAGACAATGACGTCAAACACATTATAGAAAAAAATAGGTGATAACATCGGATTCGAGCGTCATAATGTACTATTCTGTGAATAATCATAGATATGAAAACACAAACTACCGTCAACACAGCTAGACGGAGTCCATCGCTTCATGTATCTATTTTGGCGCCAATTCAGAAAAAATGGGGTAAGAAAGGAGAAATAAAATACCTGGCTGACTCGCAGTGCTCATCGCACATCCTCCTTGCCGCGAAGCACGGACACGAGTCGGCACTGCATCGGCCCTGTGAGGCAGCGCACTCGCAGCAGAAGGGAGCGCCTGAATGAGGGGAGATTGGGCATTGATGGGATAGAAAGATAAGGTAAGACAAGGGCTGATTAGGTGGTTGGATTCCTAGCAACAGAAGGGAGCGATATTTCATGGACGGAACTCAAGAAAAATCGATCAAATGAGCCTGAACCAGTCTGGTTTCGTTTGTTAGAGATAATGGCATTGATAGCAATGAAATGGCGCTTAGCAGAAGGAAGGGACGCTTGAATGAGGCTTTCACTGATGTGATTGTTGATTTTTCTCAAAGAATATTTAATTGATTAAACGCATATTTGACGAAATTAAGGTCATATTATTGCTAAACATTAGAAAGCGCTAAATTAAGGAGTGAAGGTTGCTGTTGAGCTAACAACTGGTATGGAGTTTAGAAGAATTTGTTGACGTTGCTTATCAGTCGTGATATTTGATCTAAATTTGACTGAAAACCCACGCAAACAAGTTGGATCAAAGAAGAGACTACAATCTTATCAACTTTTTCGCTTTTTTTCGTTGTTATTGCGGCGAATTCTCCACAATAACATCAGGATTTGATTTCTTGTTTGTCTGTCTCGCCACTTCAAAGGTGCTGCTGTAAATCAAAGGGTTTACGGGCGCGCGCGTATATTCATGGGTCTACGCACACCTTTTGAGCCAGAAAAGTATATTTACAACAGGAACCATCAAATCGTGGAGCCAGCAAATAGCAACTGACCGGTGGCTCCGGTGGCGGTTGCGGCTCTGCTCATGTTCTCGCTGGCGATCGATGCATCCGCCGTACCGTAACCTGAGGGTACGGTAGGTGATTGGATCGTCGACTGACTTTAATCCTCACCTAGTCTCCACTCCTCCGAGCTCTCGCGCTGTCGCAGCTGCTCTCGGGCGAGACTTTCCCACTGCAAAAACAGGCGGAATTACTGATTGCAGAGTCGAGGAAAATAGGCAAACGCTGCAAGACGCCCCCACTCAAAAACAATCTAAATACTGCCGAAATGGAGAAAATGGATGGAACGCGGAAAAGAAGAAGCCGGGGAGAAGATGGAATGCGAGGCACGTGATTGAATGAAGACAAGGAGATGGATTGGGTGGATTGGAAGAGGATGGAATGGAAGAGAGGAGGGGAGGATAGTGACCGGCGGAAGAGCGGAGGCGAGGCGAGCGCATAAGTGTGAGAGATGGAGAGAGATGAAGCCCTCCCCCCACTCCCTCGCCTCCTCGTTCCATTCACAGAGAGGGAATCGATGGGAGGAGGAGGGAGTCAGAGGGGAGGAGAGCGGAAGGAGGGGAGGTGGTCGGGAACAGTGTGGACTGAACTGACCGAGAGGGAGGGGAGCCCTCCCCCAGTTCACCCCATCGATTCTGTTATTGGAAGAAGACTCTGGGTCTGCGCTCTCTCCCTCTCTCTTCACTCGCATGCAAATATCGAGCATGAGAGCTCATAAGCGAGTCGTATCACTTTCCTCTACTATTCAAGATTAAAGATCCCAAGCGCGTTGAACCGATAGTAGCAGGGCATGACAGGCAATATCGGTGGTTATTACAGTAATCCCGCAAAGACGTATTCCAAAAATCGAGTCCCAGTGATGAAAAGCTACTGCGAGACGACTTCATTTCGACGTTGAGGTGTGAGAGAATCTCAAGGAAGAGAAGCTATAGCGGGGATTGAGAGGAGGGGACGAGAGGCGGGAATGATAGGCGGAGATATCTCCGAAATGTACTTTGGCGAAAGCTTCCTAGAGGCAGTCGGGGGTCTGCTAGAGTGGAAATTGCTATGAGCCTACTGTAACTCTGATCATTTTCAAACAGAGTCTTGTTTCGAAGCGGAGCTAAGCCTACGATAATAATGTATGATCATGAGCAGATGGTAGGGACACAAAGGGTCGAATCTCGGTGCTCTCCTCGTTTCGTGCACTCTCTCGTCTTGAAAGGGGAGAGGAGGGGAGGGGAGGAGGAAGTGGGGGAGGGGAGGAAGACTTGTATTGTCTCTGCCGTCTCGAGTGCATCCAAAGCAGAAGACAATTCAATTTCCACTCGGTTGCCTCGTTTAAAGGGCGAAATGAGAGAAGGAGATGGAGTTGACTTCTTCCCAGGTGAAAAAACGGGACACTTTTTCACTTTGCGGGTGAGAAAATTCAGTGAAACACTTGCATCTGTCTGCGAATGACAGAAAATGAGAAAATGAGGAGGTCTCATGAAAAAATGGGCTTTTTTTACTTTTCACACTTGGAATTCATGAACATTTCGAATGGACTATGGCAATATGTTCTATGTCCTATGGCGGGTAAGAGACAGCTTCAGATTTTGAAGAATGGTGAGAGACTTCCACTTCTCAAGTTAGTACATTCTCGCCTGGGGAAAAGGGCACTAATGGACATGTTCTCTCCTTTTCGAGTAAGAAGAGACAGCCACTCGCCTAACCTTTTTGAGGAAATGGGAGTTGGAAAGAGGGGAAATATGTTTTTCGCACTAGTGCATTAGTTATTTCTCATCAAAATGGACGTCTTCTCGCATTAGATAAGCCATCAAATATCGAGATGAGTAGTGTAAGATGAGAAATGAGAAGATGAGGAGTAGATTAGATACCGTAGTTTTCCATTGCAGATTTGGCTAAGATGTTGTACGAATAGATTCGAGGAAAAATGAGAGTCTGAATTAGTCTCAATTTTCACTAGAAGGTTACTGGAGAGGAGTCACTGAACTGTGAAATGAGTGGTTGCGAGAAATCGGAAGAGATAAGAAGAAGAAGAGAGGAAAAGAACAGAGAGTCTCATTACACTCTTTCCGTTCTCTGATCGAGATTCGTTTCCTTCTTATTCTAATCTTTCGATTTGTGATTTGATTCAAAATTTAAAAAATCTCTCAATGAGAAGAGTAAACGCTCCCTGCAATATTTACGCGTTAGTAACGATCCGTTTCACATTCGTTATTGTTCATTTCCCTCGTTTTGACTTGATTTTTCAAACCACCTCCAATTTTTGTCTACCGCGTTTCGCGTGATGCGTTACCATAGGAGATTTCTCAAAGTGTACGCTGATCAGCGATCATTTGTGACGATTTGGTTGTTTGGACCCATGTGAACCATCAGAGAATAGTCATCTGTGCCACTTTTGTCACTTTCTACTATCTGTTCTATGCGCTTCGAACCGATTTACAATAGAAGATACTAACCATTTGCGCTTCGCTCCTCGCAAGCCGCAGCCTCTCGACCCTTCGTTTCGATATCTTCTCGCGAGTGAAGAGGCAGAAGTATCTTCCAGTAGCTGCAAACAGGGGTCGAGTGAGAGCCTCTCGCAATCCTCCCCTTTGACTCCTCTCCGGACCCCCTGGGGATCACTTGGCTCTGACAGGCATTTCTCATCTGGTCCATCGGTCCATCTCCACGTCTACTCCCACTACTCCCTTGTCTCCCCACTCGATCAGAAAACGTCAAAAGATAAAAGGAGAAGTAGGTCAGATGACGCTGAGGGTTGGTTACTATGAGCGATGGCTCTTTTTAGGATTTTGACGAAAGACAGGAAAAGAAACCTCTCGATGTTTCTCTGACCGGTCGCTGACGAGTCCCTCATTTCCTTTCTTCCAACGGACCCTTTATTTCGAAGCCCTAAGGGGTGCGGAGAGGCAAAGCTCGCGCTTTTTCAATTTCGCTGCAAGCAGTACCAGTCAAATGTCGCACGTTTCCGTTGCAATGAATCCATTAGTGCAAAATCATAAAAAAAGAAGTGACTTTTGCAGAAATATCTGGATATTTCTTTTAATTTTTGCGAGTGGCTCTAGATCCTTCCGGATATGTTTCACCAATCTCAGTAATGAATAAGCGGGGAGAAGGCAGTGCCAGGCGCGATCTCATCTCCTCATTCTGTCCCCCTCATCATCATCGCTTTGTTGTGCGGCCCCTAGGGAGGAATCAGAGGGCCGTCTGACTCTCTCACTTTCGCGTGCTCTCTCGCCGCTCTGACTGGTGAGAGAGCGTGGAAATTGAAGAGACTCTCAACGACGCAGACGCCGTGGGCGGAAAGAGCACTATGGAGATCCATCGTCGGAAATGAGATGACACCTCTCTCTCTCTCTCCATCCTCATTCATTCATGGGCAAGGATACGGTGCATTCCGGGCTTTTCTCCTAATGTTTTCGTCCAATTCGACCAGTTTCAAGACAAAGAAGGTGTTGACTGGATGCGATAGTTTACGCGATTCCACCCTCTGACCTCTGATAAACAGTGGGACCCTTCTGCCTCGCTTTCCGTTCGGGGACAGCATTTTACTCCCAAACGTCGTTATCTTGGCGGCTCGCAGTGCGATCTCTCACCACCACCACTACTGCTTCTTCTACCCTCTGGGGTGGTTTCGCCTCTCAATCTTGCTCTGTTTCCGACACTGACGTGATAGGTTACAGCGCGTACGCTGATTCTCCAGGGATTCAAAGCTATTCCGAGTAATCAAAGTCATCATAATAAGTTGGTGGGGCAATCATAGGCACCTCCTCATGCTCCTCCTTCTATCCTCTAATCTAGAGGTGGAGTGGATAAGTAGAGCCTTCTCCGCGAGCCTGCTCCTCCTCTCTCTCTGCCTGAGCTTCCGCCCCAAATTTGGCGCCTCTCCCCCTCCTCCAGAATCCTCCTTTGTTTTGCGAGTCGCGCGGCTCCTCCTAATGCTAACTGCGCACGATTTACGAGAGCTTTCTCAGCCGTTTTGTTCCCTTTTTATCTCTACCCTGCAACCGTTCTTTCTTTTACTCTCTTGCAATGGAACTCCTCGTCTAAGTTACTCTTATCTTATCTATCGTCTGAACTACGCGTGCTGATTGCATTTCACTATTATTCCGATACTTCAACATCACACTTTCAGTAGGAACTCTTCCGTTGCGCATCATGGGCAATCTCCTCTCCTCAATATTCGAGCCCGAAACGCACCAGGTTTGTATTGATTTATTTGCAGATTCCCAGTTCTTCATAATCGCCTAATGCGAATCAGAGAGTGATTCTAGCTAGAATGTAGTTGCGAATTTGCGCGTATGCAAGGTTGAGCGGATATTGGCACTTGTGGAGTTGTGTTCGTGAGAAGGAGATTGAGTTTCACTGGTGAAAAAGTTGAGCAGTGTCGGTGCCGTTTTCTGTGATCGAAATGGATCTCCTCAAGTATTTAAATGTTAGAAAAAATAATCTTTAAAAGCAAGACAACATAAAAAATCGATATAGATCGTGATGATCGGCCTCGATGAGGCTGGCAAGTCCTCCATCCTTCGTTACCTCAAGAAAAGCTCTGAGGGAATCGAGGAGGGACCCACGGTCGGATTCAACTGCGAGAAGGCGAGTGTAAAATAAAAAATAACAGTCTAAGACAAAAAAAACGAGAATTAATTTCAGTTCTCGAGCAAGAATGCCAAGGGCAAGGCGCAGACGTGTACCTTCTGGGATGTGGGCGGTCAGGAACGATTGAGGGCACTGTGGAAGGTCAGCCAGGGGAGTGCTTATGTCTTTAGTTATCGTGAAGCTGTGGGTGGTTCGTGATTGGAATGCATGCTGTGCTTTCATGTCTAACTATTTTTAAATATGAATGTCCAGTGTATGGGCTAGTTATTTTATATAAGTTATTGCATTGTGTTCATTCTGCATACGACTGCGATTTGCTGTTATACTTCAGTGTTCTTTGGTTCTTCGTTATGCGTATAGCGCTATAATATTCTTCCGTTACATGATTTTTAGAATTAGTAGATGCTTGCTGCAGAATGAGAGATTAGTGCTGTAGAGTGCAACCCAGATATCGAATTACACATCCCTGAAACGTCATCCAAATCAGCCTCGTATTTCGCATTTACCCTCTACTCAATATCTGAGACAACCTCGTAAAAATGAAGCACATCCTCGTGCTTTCCAGTTAGATTCTGAAGTGGGTTGAGCTAGATAAGGGGATTTTCCAGCATAAGGGTTCAGACCTGGGAGAGTTCTCGGTTGAAGTGGTTATGGGAAAGTTTTCGAAAGTCCTTTCACGAGTGCAGATTAGCCCCTTCTTGCGCCTCTTTTCCCTCTGCAAATAATGCCCATTAAATCACGAAGTGTTTGCACTGCTCCGAGCAAAACAAAGGCGCAAACGTGCCGAAATGGGGGAGAATGGGCAGCAAAAAATACACGTCAGATGTACGTGCGAAGGACGGATGCGATCGTCTTCGTGATCGACTCGGCGAACTCGGAGAGAATGAAGGAGTGCAAGGAGGAGTTGGACCATCTGTTCAGGTAAACACGCAAAAATAACAAAACAAAAACAAAACAAGACCACAAAACAAACAAAAATAAGTTTCGGGCGGGAGATTTCTGGACGCTAAATAAATAAACTAAAAAATGTTACATAAATGATTATGATTAAATCAACGGTTATTTTGAATTTGACCCAAGGAAAATCAGTTGACCCGCTGAACTGCATTGGTAAATAGGTTACTGTAGCCATTCGTAATACTATATTTATGGCCAAATACAAATACGAACCAATTTCGAATATAGTTAGGCTCTCGATTGGTGTCATAATAATCAATAGTCATTAGTCTGTCGTCGCTAGGGACAAGTAGAAGGTGAACGAGGTGTACGGTGGCGTGAAAGCCTGACACACAAACGCACCTCACATATACTGGGAGTCATCATGAAAAAATGCTTTTGTAATCGATAAAGCTGTCGATATTTGAAATTCACTCCAGAGAGGAGCTCGTGCCCCCACGCATTCCCTTCCTTCTGGTCCTCAACAAGATCGACCTGCCTGGTGCTATGCGCGAGGACGTCATTCTCGAGGTTTTTTATTATTTTAATCAATTTTGTTAATTTTTCTATCGTCGATGAGGTCATCTTTATCATCGATGACGTCATCCTTGCAGCGCATCGGGGTCTACCGTCACAAGCACGACTTCACCATCGTCAACTGCTGTGCGATCACAGGCGCAGGCCTGGATAACTTCGTCGACCGTCTCAATACATCGATCAACGAGTCGAGGTTGTTAATTAGTTAATTAGTGAATTAATTAATGAGCATGGTATTTCAATGATTAGTAGTCATGCTTGCATCACTTTCGTATCGCATTTCGTAAGCGCATATTTCGCACTAGAATGGGCACTTCTCAACGCAAACATGGGCGCACTTCAGTCTCGTAAATGTTTTTATCAGATGCTCCGATGCCGCTATCAGAGCAGCGAAAAGCCATTAACAGCGGCCATTTCAGGAAGCGCAAGAAGTGAAGAAGGTCGTTATAAGGCTCAGCCTCCTCTCCTCATCATTACATCGCCATTATTAATACACTCCTGATTCCCCTAGTTTTCCTTGGTTGTTGCACTAGTTATCAATGTAGTTATCTTCTCTCTTGCGAGTTCGTATCTTTCCGATGATCCAACAATCAATTTTTCCATCAGAGATTCCTTCTCCTTCTCTCGAAGCTTACTCTATCCATGTCAACATAATATTCACCCTGATCGAGCATGCGTTTCCTTTAGTTGTATTGCTTTCCTCGATCTGTAGGTTGTGTTACCATCCAACCTGCAGGTCTCTTTTTAATCAGTATTTATTGGAATCCCGTAGAGATTGTCCCTGTTATTGTATATGATAAATACGATATCCATGTAGTTCACTGCAGTAAATGTAAGAGGGTAAACAATAATCAAGTTCATTTCTCTCTTACACGATTTCATCACCGACTTTCAATGTTTGCGCCAAAAACGGTGTTCCAATTCGCCCCTGTTTCTATCCTCTCCTACAATGGAAAGTGAAAGGTTCTCTATACAGAGCCCTCACACTCACTTTCGCATCTCTGCGACTGTCCATTTCTCTCGATTCCGCACCCTATTTCGGCCACTTTCCGTATACTTTCGTTTTCCTCGATGCAACTTGGACGAAGGGGGGTGGAGACAGTGGAGACAGTCATTGATCGGAGCCAATCGCGTAGATCATTCTCGCATTCTGTTCCAATCTCTCACACATCCTTTTCTGTTCGCTGCCCCCCCCCCCTCTTCCTTTCTCATGTCCAAATCACGCTCTCTCTCACACTCATTCTCACTAAGCCCAGCCGGTTTCGAGCCCTGTCCACCTCTCTCTCCCTCTCGCTTTCCCTCTCTTCCCTTACTATTCGACCACTTCACTCTACTCGATCCTCCCTATCTCGATATTGTATCGTCATACCTATTCATACTTTCCCCTGCCTCCTCACTCCTCTTTCGTTCCAAGCACTGCCCAGTTTCTGCCTTCACTTTCACTGCGAGAACCGATCGCCTTCCTCTCATTCCTTTCTCTTTCGATGGTATCACGCATAGAAAGTGAGAAGAATATCCCGTGTTGCTTCCACTACTCTCGCTTTTTGTCCCCTTGGCTCCTTATCAAATCTATCACTGTCATTGATTCGATCGGAACGCCAGCAAACTCTTGCAGGATCATCGCGAGAGAGAGACAGGCCGAGAGGTGACACACAAAACACAAAAACGGCTCGTCAACTTCATCCAAGGTCGATCGGGTGGCAGTGAGGATCCTAATAGTCGCAAGAAGGTTAGTACCCTTCGCCTTCCCATCACCCCCTCAATCACACGAGAAAAACGACCAAAGAGAACAGGAAAAGGGCGCCGCCGCGCGATTCGAAACATTAGGACCATGTCGAAAATTAGTGATACGGAACTAACAGATCCCAAGGAGTGCGCTAAACGAGAAAGTGCTGTTAAAATCTTACTGTTTTGTTAGATTTTGCAAAAGATTAATGAACCGATCGGGAGTCGAACCCGGTGTTATTCTCGCACAAATCCGTTGATTCGCCCTCAAATCGTCATTACATCCTTCGTCACTCCATATCTCTTCCAATGGCCCTCCTCGCCTGCTCCCGGTATCCGATTACTCTTCTCCTTCCTCCTGCCTCCCTTCCCCGACAGTTGGTAAAGGTAGCGAAACGACACTCCGCTCGACTCTTCACTCGTGGTAATCTGAGACGGGTCGGCGTTGGTAGAGTCACAGCGGCGATGATTGGAGCAGTTAGAGAGAAGAATTCCACCCAGTCAACAGAGCAGCTGCACTACTGTATCTTCAGTCTTGCACATTCATCTAGAAATATTCCCACAAAAAAGTCTTTTTTTTAATAAGTGAAACTCATTTAGATTTCACTCAATTGCCAGGGAAACTGCAGGAGCGCCACTTTAGCAACCCTTCATGATTTTGTAATAGGAAAATGTGTTTACTACAGTCAACAAAATAGGAAGTGCGAGCTACGCACAATAGCGTATGAACTTATTATGTTTACCAGTAGAGATGTGAAAATCGGAAGTCACACGGGCGTGAGGTATCATTGGCGGTTTGAACTTCATCTTTGGTGTCCAGTAGCCTCGAAGCTATGCGGAACCAACCCGAAGATATGCACAAATCTCGCTCCAGCTGCTATGATATCACCAGAGAGGGAGGCTCGAGCTACATAAGGATTGTGGTCTATCACTGTTCTGGATCTCTGCCGTGTCGGTTGCATTCTTACACTTCTCGAGGCGGGAAGGGATATGATCGGATGTCAGAGCGAGGGGTCCAGTCCACCAGATCTATATCCTCCCTCTCTCTTCATCTCCTCTTCTTTCTACTTCTATCTTTCTCGACAATTGCTTCAATTAGTGTATCTAACTGTCCTGTCCAGTAACTGTTGGGGCGGAAAGGTGAGAGAGGGAGTGATGATGATGTGGATGGTAGTACTTCCGTACTTTCCCCCATCTTCGAGTCTACTTGCCCATCTCACCAATTACTCTCATCCGATTTCCTATGCATCCCAATTGTCTCAATCACCAGAGGCGAGAGGCGAGGCACCGACCACTTTCCTTGTCTTTCTCGCTTCCTGTCAAACCAATCGTCGATTCACTTCTTCTCCCGCATCACCGAGTCATTTAATGAAATTCCCCCCGCCTTTCCCTCCTCCGGTGTCATGTCTTATGCATCCCAGACGCGCGCCTTCTAGATTAATTAGAACACCCATCTCACCCACTCAGAGGATCTCACTCACTGGCCTTCTTATTCACTTGGCCATTGTCGAGAATTTATAGACTCGTAGTCAAACTTTGAACAGCGCAGCTGATTTTTTGGAAGTGCATTCTTTGATGAACGATGTTTTTCGTGTCCTCTTCTGCTTTGATGGACGCCACATTGGAAAACATCAGTACAGACTCCATTGTGATTCTCCCACCCTCGCCTCCTCATATGATGCGTTGGGTTGTACCTGGAATTCCGAGTCATATCCGAGTTGACCTGTTATCCGAGTGTTAGCATGACGCCGCTTTCTCGAGCTTCCGTGTATTAAGAGATGCACTGTTCGCATCCCTTTCTTAGCAGATTATAATAGGGTCGGGGAGTGTCCAATTCTCTCGCCCCTTCGCCTCTTATGAATCCATCCCCCTTGCGTCGTTGGTCTAATCGAGCTATTCATCTGCCATTCCCATTCATTCTTCCAACGGGGAGAGAAAGGGGAAGAAGAGACTTCTCCGTGGCCTGCCTCTTCCTCATTCGCACTTCCAGTCCAATCTCATAACTGGCATAGTTCCCTTCTTGAAGGGGCCTCTAGGAGCTCGGGCTACCGTAGCCTGCAAAGACCTTTGCTATTCGCTCAAATTCTATTGCGTATCTGACATTTGCTTTGTTGACTACGAAATGTTTCCAGTCCAATCTCATAACTGGCATAGTTCCCTTCTCGAGAGAGCGAGCATCTAGATGCCCTCGCTACCGTATCTGCAAAGCGCGCTCTTTGATATTAACTTCTTGCGTCTATCGTGTACCTGACATTTACGCAGTTGTTGACCATGGAATGTTTCCGTGATAATCTTTGAGAACCAGTGTAAAAATGAAGTCGCTAATTGGCATTCTTTTCATAGTCGTGCACTGTTCCTAATGACGCGCGCTGCTCGTCATCATCACGTCCGTTTTTCCTGCATAGTGCAGTGCGGTCCCCAGCGACTGCCGCGACTCCTCTTCACCCCTTGTATTCATCCCCCGGCCCCTCTCATCCCTTTCTCTCCATGTAATGCAATCAGATCGTCGTGACCCTCAAGGCAAGAAGGAGGGGGCTAAGTGGAGGCATCCGTAGAGAGACCGGGAGAGAGGCGGGAGAGACAGATTGGGAGTGGCGTAGAGAGGCTCCTACCCAATTAAACGGTTCCGACTCCGCCCCCATTGACATCCACTAGCAGCGAGAAGTCATCCATCTATCGGTCGAATTTCACGCAAGATGAGACACCGAGGAGAGGGGCGGTGGTCATCAACTTGCCCCCTTCTCAGCCACTACTCACAATTGTCTAATTGGCCAGTGCCGTGGCGACTCAGCCGTACGCTACTACCGTACCCCAGTTCCTATTCCTGTAGCCATGGTCGCTCTATGCAGGACTTTGAAAGTTAACGAAGAGACTAGTCACTAAATAGCGTTATTATTTCATCTCTCGTTCCTAAATACGCGTTCTCCCTCGTGCAAAGTGATGGGAATTTTCATGTCTTTTCAATAATTAAGTTTACCTGTCACATCGCCATGTTTTCTGCAATGCGATGCGTTAGGGTTCTGTAATGTCAATGAGCGTTTGATTCAACTGTGCACTATGCCATCAGTATTCATCATTTTCTTCACCAAACAATCTCATCGAACCCCATGTATTCAAGTTCCTTGCCTCATTACTCAGTAAGTTTGCTTCTCCTTCCTATTATCACTCTTCCGCTTACTTTATCTACCTCTCGCTGCCTCTTGGGATTTGGCCAATTCTTCGCGTTGGAGCTTTTTTCGTCGGTTTCGTCTTCTTTCCTATATATGTACGACCAGTATCAAACGCTTTGCCTGGTTCACCCATCGATGAGAATACTGAGTGGTTCAATATAGCCACTATCTCCGTTACCGTACTCCCTCGGGATAGTAGTATCCCTCTAATCTCTGTCCAATTCACTATGTAAATGGACTGGCGGTGTCGGTGGCTGCTCCTTTGAATGGCTGATCGAGTCTCGACTCTTCTTCCCTCCCTCCATTAATTGCCATCACAGATCCAGGCGCCTGTCGCTTTCTCCTCTTCCAATTCCAATTATTTGATCCCCACCAAAAGATAAGGCGCGGCAGCGAGCGCGTTGGGAGTTGCGCGATAACTGGACCGCATTTCTAATTAGGACTCGACAATTTGCAAACCTTATAGCGAAATCCTTTTGCAAATCAATACAACTGGCCCTTGATAGGAACTGAACAAACTTGGTGCAAAAACTATTTTAGTCCTAAGAAATTTGAGAACTTTCACGCACTTCTTTTGCACTGAATCTTCTGAGTGCTTCCAATTAGCAACTGACGCTGAGTTTCGAAAACATCTCAAAAACATCTCAAGAACCTCGGATTATCCATCAGAAATTCCCCCTGGGGTATACGGTAGGATGGAGGAAGAGGGGGAGGAGGGAGGAGAGGAGAGATGCCTCTTCCGACACTCAACTGGTCATACCCGGGAGCAGCTCTGATTACATTACCAGTCCAGCGAGAGAGAGGAGAGGAGTCAAGAGAAGATCGCTTTAGAGTGAGAGGGCCAAAGTGAGCATCGAAATTGGGTTTGAAGAGGAGAGCGCGCCATGTTAAATTCCCAACCGCCGAGAACACAATCATTCTTCTGTTTTTGGGTGATTGAGAGGAGGGGAAGAGGGGATAACTCCATGTTCGCTCGCGGATTCTGACGAGGCGATCCGAAAGTCGACTCATCCCGCCGACTTATCCGGACCGAATTATTGGTAGGATGAGAGGGGCTCACAGATTCCATCTCACTCCCCTCCTCCCTCTGGAATACTGAATAGACCCTTCCCCCTGGCTTCTTCTCTTGCCTTCTCAGCCTCCCAATATGCCGTCCAATCTCATTATGTGAGACGGTATCCAGAGCACGCTAGAATATGCAAGAATGGCATGGAAAGACGGGCGAAAGGCGCCTCCACTCCTCTCTCCTTCCTTCCCCTCTTCTGACTTCACTCCTCATTATTGTGATCCGTCTTGGCCTCATTTGGACGTTGGGATCCTATCTGAAGAGCACTCGACACCAATTATACCACTAGTCGGCGCGTCCTTTTCTCCCACTTTCACGTCGCGGCTTTCCGATTCGCAGTTTCACGTATTCTTACGGTGTAGGGGTTAATAGCTTACTGTGGCGTCTTGATGTATATGGTCCTGCTATGCTTTGCTTCGTGTGATTGTCTATATTGCTACAATGCTATTCAGTTTGCTTCATGTACTGTTCAACTGCTTCACTTTTATGTTTCTTCACTGTGCTTCACAGCTTACTGTCCACTCGCACAGCCTCGCTTCGCTTATCGCTTTTGTGCACTATCGCTGTCCGACTCTCTTCATTTCTTTCTCGTTCATCTAACCGTCGAGAGAGCATTTAGAAATGAGAGGGTCGGACAGTTCGCTTATCGCTTTGCTTCGCTTCGCTTGCACTCTCACCTCTCGCTTCAGCCTCACAGCTCGCTAATCTCTGTTCGATGCCCACAACGTGCGGCTTTCCCAACTGCAAATTCCGCTCGCGCTATCGAGGAGTCGAGGACAACCGCCACTTCTACCGCATACCAAAGAGGCCCTTCGTGCTGAGAAAACGCTGGCTCGCGGCGATTGGAAGGACAGAAGAAACAGTAGTCTCACAGGTGCTTCGGGCTTGCTTTGATTTCGCTTAAAATTACTCAAAAAAGCTATTGATTTCATTTGATGCCTGTACTTTAAAGCTATAAAGCACAGAAAGTGAATACAGTACCGCAACGCAGCGTGGTCATAAATCTTCGGGTCTCTTCATTTCTCAGCGTCTCTCGCCAGTCAGACAGGCGAGATAGTGTGTGAAATGGAGAGACGCAGACTTGTGCTCCTTCCAATATCAGTTTGGCTGAATCGCTTAATCGGCGGCTGATCCGGGCGGATTTCCACAATCAGCACACACGCTTTTCGTTCGGCATTCGGCGCTCGCGCACTAAGCAGGATCAGCAGGTGTTCACGAGTGGTATCACAAAACAGCTAAATAAAAAAATAAACAATTTTTAAAAATAATTTTTAACAATCATTCAATAATCCTAAAATTAATTGCAGTTGCGCATCTGCTCCGCGCACTTCGAAGGCGGAGAAAAGAAGGAGGGCGACATACCGGTGGCCGATCCAGCTGTACGTTTCTCAAAATATATATATCTTTTTTATTTTTGATCATTTCTAATAGAAACTGTTGCAGGTCGATCCACCGTTATCAATCGATCTTCCTCCCAAGGAAGGGAAGACTCCCAAACGCGCTGCAAAATCGTCACCGCCAGGGCAGAAAGCTCTGCTGGGCCGGACAAGTTTTACGCCTCCGTTTTTGAAGCAGAACAGGCCAAGAGAGTGGGGTCAGTCATCATTTTTCTTATTTAGCTTTTTAGGTTGGTCTTGGAAGATGATGTAACGTCATCTTCTCGTTCGTTTTTGTAGTTTGTCGATTAGATTGGGATGAAAACTGGGAAATGAGAGAGCACTGAGGAGTCTTGAAGAGTTTGTCTCCAAAAAAGTTGTAGTAGCCCACTGTCATGGGAACTAGTGCTGATTTGAGAGAAACAAGAGAGATATGATGAAAAGGCGAATGGCTGAGTGTTGAAAGGAATTCATTCTTCATCTCACTTGTCCATTGTCCAAAATCGAAGTTATCCATTTCTCAATGGATTTGAGAGAGATTGATGTCGTAGGATGTTGACGTTGTACTCAGATATTTTTCAATACTATCTGTTTCTCTATCTTCTCTCGAAGGAAATAATTCCGGACATTTCTCTGCGCCTCTTTTTATTTCACCACAACGTCTTTCATGTCTGAGATGTGTATCATTCGAATCTCTATTCGAACCCCGTCATTTGCTTAGATACCTTAGATATCCTATATATCCTGCCTAGAAACCATTGATTCGACATCATTTTAAGATCATTGTCGGTGATTCGTGAATGCTATGGAAATGTCAGAGAAATTAGAATGTATTCAAAATGAAAATATTTTGCAGTACCGATTTCTCTGACACACTTTACTAACTTTATCGGTTGCTCGTTAATGTTCGTTTCCTAACGCTTGCTTGCTCTTCCAGTTTTCAATGGACAGCTCTTCCAAGCCCGTTCATATCTCTCCTCGGGTACCAGCAATCAAGATAAAGTTGACACCAATCACCCATCTGCCCAACTCCGTCATCACCTATCTCTCAGCTGCGTCAGATGAAATGAAAAACACTGAAGATCTCGGCAAAATCGCAATCGCTACGACCGCTCCGAGCCGAGCTACGGGTGGCAAGTGTCAGAAGATCGGGAAGACGATCACTTCGAACGAGGCCATCATTCTCCCTGCTCACTTCCCTACCCACGACCCGGTCTTCATTCAAAGGCTGAGGGATGACGCAGAGGCGAAATGCATTCCTACGATCAGGAAAGGCAGGCCGCCAAAGGGCAGCAAGAAGAAGGGATACGGTAGGTGTCAGTTGGGTCACGCTAATTATTCATCGCCCACTCAAGCATCTAAGACCGCATGCGTGGTTGGGCTGCTTTGCATGGAAATTGAAAAATAAAAATAATTTAAATTGCTGCTTGTTTACGTACGCAATAAGTCCTGGTCCCAAAAAATGAAAGTAAGGGAAAAATTAGAAGATTCCCGAGCAGATTCCCCGATTAGCCTAACGTGGGACTTTTTTCCGATAAGATTCCGCCTTTAATTCCCCCTCTTCTCCCTTCTCTCAACTCGAACCATCTGGTCATGATCACTTTCTTCACCTGGACATCTTTCCCTCTCTCTCCCCCCACTTTGTCACTTCAATCCTCCTCATTATCTCTCCTCGATCCTTCCTCTTGTCTTCCATTATTCCTTCCGGTCTCTCCCTCATCTCCTCTATTTCTCCTCCCTCTTCCATTCAGTCATCTCCTCAGATGTGTCCACTTTAAGGGAGAGACTGGACCTCGTCTTCCTCCTTCTTCCATCCCCAAAACAGGCATTTCATGAGTAGTCGACGAGTCTCCTCTCTTCCTCTCCCCACCCAAATCCTCACTCGCTTTGTGTTTGTCCAGATCTGAGTGACGTTCTCACTACTCGCAATTCGCTCCTTCCTCTCGTTTCATCTTTCAGCCACTCCTAGTAGTGATCCCTAAGAAGACATGGGTAGAATCTCCGAGTCGCTCTCTAGGTTCTCTGGAGCGTACGAAATTCTAAAATTGTACAGGCTCCTTAAGAATTCGTCATTATTATGTGCCATGATGTCTGATGTACTTTAATCTCCCATTATGCGGAGTAAACAAGTTACGTTGTCCTCACCTGATTCCTCACTACTCTAAATAGGCGCGGTAGTAGTGCTTGTGCCCACCCCCACTCATCAGTCTTTCATTCACTTTGTCTCCTATCTATTGCTCGCCTCTCCCTGCCGGGCCATGACCCTGCTCTCTTACTGGTCAGAGCGAGCGAGAGAGCTCGCGAAATCGAGAGAGTCCCGCTCCAACTCCTTCGAACTGTCTTTCACCATCTGCTCCTCTCTGGAATCTGCTCCCATCTGGGATTGTCTTTCCCTTCCCCCTCTCTCCTTCTCACTTGTTATGCTTCCAACTGTCTCGGAAAGTCGCCACAAACTCGTTCATTTCGACAATAACTTCCTCTATCTCGATTGCGAGGTCCCATGAGACGTCCCTCTTCAGAGGCAGAAAGAGAGGGCTCTCTGTAGAACTGCATTCATTGCTTCATCACATCTTTGTTGTCCCCTCTCCCTTCACAGTCCCCCTTCCTCCCTCTCTTCCTCCTTCCGCACCTCCTATCGTAACTCATTCTCCTCCTCCGTTCGCTTCTTCTTCCCTTTCCTCGTCTAATTATGTATTTGTCCCGTGTAGTATGCATGAGAGGGTACGAATTATTGTAGTGAAGAGAAGTGGCTGTGAGAGGCTCCGCGTTTTTTCCCACTCCGCCTTTCTTCATTCCATCCATTGTTCTCCCTTTGAAGCCTAGATTGAGACCCGCCCAATCGCCTTTTCATCTTCTTCTCACCTCCTCCTCGTTTCTTCCCAATCCCATTTGTAGCGCGACTACCGTAGCTCATTTCTCACACACCGTTAGGATAAAGGGACTGGGCGCAAAATTGGGATGGAGTGAGAGAGTGAGTCGGGAAGATTAGATGAATAGGAAAGGAGGGGGAAGAGGAGGAGGAGAAGAAAACGAAGAGAAGAAGGACCGCCCCTGTTTGAGCAGCAACAGGCTGCCTCTCGCAACTCAATTACTCCATTATCTTGTCCCCCCTCTCCTAGCCTCAGTTTCATCCCCATCCTTCAGAGGTCAATCATCTACTGGAGAACTCACTGCACGCTTTGCCCCTGCTGCCGGACAACTCTGACATCAGCGGAATATTCGGAAGTGAACATTGAATTAGACCAATTTTTTTGCATTTTTATTTATTTATTCCATTTTTATTTGTTTTAGTGGCATCTCGGGCGAACGGCGTCGTCTCCTCTCGTCCTCTCGTGGCCCTTCTCGATGGCCGCGACTGCTCGGTCGAAATGCCCATCCTCAAGGATGTGGCCACGCTGGCCTTCTGCGATGCTCAATCGACGTCTGAAATCCACGAGAAGGTGAGGATGATGATGATGAGGAATAAATACATTTTAAAAAATGTCTCTAGATTTCGCAGCATTTCGAATTTAAACCCCCCCCCCCTAGAATATTCACTCTGATGGATATTCACCTAAGTTTGTGTGAAGGAATAATGACTTTCACCTTTTAGCATCAAAGTTTTTCTGAAGCTCATGAACCTTAACCTTACTTTTGCTGCAGGTGCTTTTATTCTCAGCATGATGTCATGTTCCTTTGCTCTGAGAGGAAAAATGGGCAAGAGATAAATTTGAAGGATGCTTGATTCGACGTTAGCATTTACTTGTCCAATTTCACGTCAAGACTGCGCCAATTTCGAATGTCTTGCAACCATAAATTTCATAACGCAATTTCGCTGCTTCTGGCTGCTCACTTCGATACTACGGGATTGAATTAGTAGTAGTCCTCTCCTCTATCTCCCCTCTGGTCCGCTATTCTCCTCTTCCATCTCGATTGAGTAACTCGAGTAGGGCCAAGCACGGGAAGTCAGAAGAGATAGATAGATAGTCATCGCTGCTCTCCTAGTTTCGCACACTCTCTCGCCTTGAGGGAGTAGCAGCCTAATAGAGTACGCAATGAATGCGAAATCGGGCGTAGTCGTCCGAGGCCGATTCTCTCACCCCTCCGACCACTCCATTATTCATATGAAGATGACTCCTTCATCATCTCGCAAAACGCTCCGGACGTAATTGGGAAACGTCCAATATTCGAAATATTGCTTTGATGGGTCCGGAACAGATGGGGGAATAGGGAGAAAGACCATTGTTTGTCTCGACAAATTCAGTGTACCTCATCTATTATTAAGTGAGTGAAGAAGAGACGAAAGGGAATCGTACCATGAATGATAGCTTCAGATTCACACGAATCTTTCGCTTCTCGTCGCGAAAACAAATGATTCCCGAATGATGTGAATGCTTTTGAAGTGCCTCTTAAGGCGTCGCAAAGAAACAGTGGCAATACATCTTCTCAGGGCACCAATTTCGCCATAGCCTTTCAATATAATGGCACCTGGCGTATACCCATCATTTTTCGAATCACTTTTTGAGAAGAGCACTTGAAAACCGAAAATCAAATACTGATAACCTATAAAAATTGTTGTCAGGTCCTAACTGAGGCTGTGGCAGCACTGATGTGGCACTCAATTCGTCTCGAAAGAGCCGATCTCGAGAAGTTCAAGGCTCTCAAGGTATCAATTCCAGCTCAGCTAAAGCTCAAGATTAAAGTACAAAGACAAATAAAAATGATGACAAATAAATAATAATCATAGGTGGTCGTCCGAATCGGCTCTGACGCCGACAACATCGACATTGCTGCAGCAACCGACCTCGGTAAGGACGAAATCTGTCTGACTCTCTGAATTTCCCATGCTCTCTCGCTCTGTCTGATGCGCGAGATGTCATTAGGAATCATCCGGGAGCACTCAGCGGGAAGCATTTCCGGTTTTAGCGATGACCTTTCAGCGCTAGAACTGAAATGTCTTGGCATTCGACCAAATTAGCAGCTGCGCTATTCTATTCGTAGCCCAGCTGTTTTCCATTAGGACGTGACGCAAGTGTCGTACACTTCAATTCTGGACCGTAGACGGCTACTGTAGACACCTTGTCTCTTCACTACTGAATAAATCAGAGGGTCGCTCATTTCGTGGCCACTCGGCTTCCTCTCTCTTCTTTCCCCAGTAGTATCTGACACTCAATCTACCCCCACTATGCCATCTCTTCTCTTCTCCTCTCGCCACTTCAAATGAACATAGGACCCATTGAGCTGACGACAAGAGAGAAGAGGGGGGAAGGAGTCAGAATAGGAAGGGGCGAATCTCGCGGAAATTGGCAGGCCCGTCTCGGGACGACTTCCGACTGACTCCCCCTCTAGTAGAGAGAGAATAAGAGGATTGGTTGAGTGAGGATGAGAATGGACAAGGAATTGAGGATTACTACTGCTGCTCACACGATGAGAGTGCATCGCAGATTAGGTTGGGCAGAGAGGGCAGAGAGGGGGATTGGATGGAAGAAGATAGAGCGATGAATGAACTCTGCAGTAATGAGATTGTTCTGATGGAACTTGCCTACCTCCACTTCAAATGGGCATAAGACCTGTAACAGCCACATGGTATAGCAGCGGTTAGCAGAGTTACTAAACCAAAGGCTTCCTAACTCACTCCAAAATTTAAAAAAAAAGTAATTCAGAAGCCTGTTTCTCTGTCATACACGCATTTACATTACCTATTTTTATTTTACCTTTTTTAAATGTTTTAATTCCCAGGCATCGCCGTCTGCTCGACTCCTTCTGGCTGCGTTGAGGAGACGGCGGACACGACGTTGTCCCTCATCACGGGCATGTACAGGAACACCTTCATGCTTTCCCAGAAGATCATGAATGACAACAAGGTAAACAACTAAAAACGCTCTAAAACAATTTAAAAATCTTTAAAAACATCTAGTTATCATCTAGTTATTAATTAACTAATTCGCAGCCCATGGCGATCGACACGATGCGCACCCAGTGCGCGGGCACTCGTCGCATCCGTGGCGAGACCCTCGGCCTCGTTGGATTCGGCAGGATCGGCATGGCTGTTGCCATAAGGGCGAAGACCTTCGGCTTCAACGTCATCTTCTATGACCCCCACGTGGCGGACGGTGTGGAGAAGAGCTTCGGAGTGGAGAGGTACTTGTAGATACTTAACAACAACAAAAATAATAACAATAAAAACAACAACAACAACATCTAACTTCAGAGCCCCCTCTCTCATCGAGCTTGTCTCCAAGTCTAACTGTGTCTCCCTCCACTGCCCGCTCACTGATGAGACTCGTCACATCATCAACGAGTCCCAGCTGAGGGTAAGAAAATTTAAGAGACCGGCTAGGTGAGATTCCAGGATATGCCGGACATCGACATCTCTGATCCCCACCAAAACAGCTCTGGGGATACCCCCATGGGTCCTCATCACCAAATGGGACATTATATGGTCAAATCTCATTTAGCCAAAAAGGGGCGGGGCTTCAAACTTTAAAAAAGAAAAATTCATAATAAAAAAATGGTGCGACCTTGGTCCAAAGTTAGTGTGGATATATTATACACTAACCTAGGCCTTTAAAACCCACTTTTAGTCGGTTCGAAATTTCGATCGCAAACTGATTTTTCACTTTTAAAAAATCAGTTTTTGATTTTTATAAAATCTAAAACGAAAAAGTGCATCGAGATTTTTTGATATGTTGTAGAGCACAAAATTCCACACAAAACCAGCTAAAAAGAGCGAAAATCATTATAGCCCATCCGCGTCATTTTTCACCCTAAAAGTGAAGTTGAAAAATAAATTTTTTTGAAACCATTCAATATGGAGCTCATTTTGAAGAGCTCATCGAGTAGATAATTTTCC
>LS555346.1:290713-312698 GCA_900490775.1 Pristionchus maxplancki | reverse complement strand
TCACGACCGCTCGCCATGCCAGGAATGACGCTGATGGGCTATTTCAAAAAATCTGAAAAAATTCGCATATGCGCGGAAATATCCGTTCTGCGTTATGAGCAAGTTTGTTGGATGCACTTTTTCCATTTTTTTCATTCCGTGTGATTTTCACCCATATGAGCGGTAGTAAAATTATTCGAAAGTGGTGTAAATAGGTCATTTGAATATGGGAAAATTATCTACTCGATGAGCTCTTCAAAATGAGCTCCATATTGAATGGTTTCAAAAAAATTTATTTTTCAACTTCACTTTTAGGGTGAAAAATGACGCGGATGGGCTATAATGATTTTCGCTCTTTTTAGCTGGTTTTGTGTGGAATTTTGTGCTCTACAACATATCAAAAAATCTCGATGCACTTTTTCGATTTAGATTTTATAAAAATCAAAAACTGATTTTTTAAAAGTGAAAAATCAGTTTGCGATCGAAATTTCGAACCGACTAAAAGTGGGTTTTAAAGGCCTAGGTCAGTGTATAATATATCCACACTAACTTAGGACCTAGGTCGCACCATTTTTTTATTATGAATTTTTCTTTTTTAAAGTTTAAAGCCCCGCCCCTTTTTGGCTAAATGAGATATGACCATATAATGTCCCATTTGGTGATGAGGACCCATGGGGGTATCCCCAGAGCTGTTTTGGTGGGGATCTGAGATGTCGATGTCCGGCCACAGCGGTCGAACCCTCGAATCTTACCTAGCCGGTCTCTTAAATAGCACGTGAAACAATACATTCTATATTGTGAAATTGTCTAAATATATAAGTGATTCTTCAATTAATATAAGGAATCCATTCCCAGGCGATGCCTCGTGGTTCCTTCATCGTGAATACTTCTCGCGGCGGTCTCATCAGCGACGTCGATCTATCCATCTACCTCAAGAACGGACACATCCGTGCCGCCGCCCTCGACGTCTTCGAGTTCGAACCGACCGGGAACGAGTACCAACCGAGTACGTCTTCGACTTCTGATGACGTCATCGACGAAAACGATCGATATTCTAATATGATTTCAGACCACCTGGCCACCCTTCCCAACGTCATCGCCACGGCTCATTCCTCCTGGTACTCGGACGCGGCGTGCAAGGAGCTCAGGGAGATGGCTGCTAAGGAGGTAATAGATTACAACAACAAAAACAATAACAACAACAGCCAGAAAAAACAAAACAAAAAAACAGGTCCGCCACGCACTGGTCGGTCGACTGCCCCATGATCTTCCCAACTGCGTCAACAAGGACCAGCTACTGCAGGTAGTCATATCAGCTTTTGAGTGGCTAGCATCCGTCTCACACTTGACCATGCTGATGAACATTTTCACACAAGACAGACTCTTGAGCGATGATCAATTTATGTACAAAAATATTTATTATCTTTAGTCCGGCCGCACCTCTCGTCTTCCTCACATCGGTCAGATGGCTGCGCCCGCTCCCTCCAACCTCAATCCATTCCATCATCTCCAGGGATTCGGAGGTGAGAACACGGGAAGAAACTAAGGAGGGAATTGAGCCAAATAAAAAAAAATAAAAAAAAATTTGTAATGTTTGCACAAGAGGAGACTTACCTAAGACTCACTTCCCTCCTCTCTCCGTAGCCGTGGCGTCTAGTTATACCTTCCTGTCCATCAACTCACACCCGCGCTCAGTCTTTGCAGGTCGACCGCTGGGCCTTCCCGGCATGCCGCCCATGTCCTTTCCCATGATGAACAACCCCATGCTCGCTGCTATGACTGGAGGAATGGCACTCAATCCTCTCTTGATGAACCCCAACTCGGCCGCTCTCGCATTGGCTTCGGCCTCAGTAGCTAGTGGACACACCTCACCCGCGGCTGCCCTGGCCAGTCTGGCTGCGGCAACACAGGTAAAATATTATTATTTAACAACAACAACAACATAAAATAATAATACTAATTATTTTTTGAATTTTAGGGCATGTCGACTGCCTCGTCGACGGCCTCGTGCGGCTCTAATGGCCCTCTGGCCAAGAGCCCGAGGATCAGCAACTCGGCCACGAGCTCGCCATTCAAGGTATTTTTTTATTGTTTTTAAAGATTTTTTTAAGATTTTTTTTAAATCGCTCATTTGCAGCGCGAGGAGACCTCTCCCGTCATCTCGAACGGCACCAATCCCTCCAACGAGTCTCCCTGCTCTCCGGCTGCTACTGAGACGCAGATCGTTTTCCGCATTCCGTCCCCTCCGGAGAATGGCACGACCACTTCCGGTTAATATTTAATAACTAATTAATATAAAACACAATAAATGGGACTACAAACACATACGATGTAAATAAAGAGATGACAATTGCCATTATTCAGGTTCACCCAAGGAGGAAACCCGCTCGGAGTCCTCGACGCCGCCCTCGAAGATGATCAAGATGGAGGACGACAACAACGGGCCCGTCCTCAACGGCAACGGCCATCTGAGCCACAGCCTCACCACGGCGTGAATGACTAGAGAAGAGGAGTAGACGTTCTTCGGAAGCCACCTCCCATTTCCCCGCTTATTATTATCGTTTCTTTGGCAATTGTGTAAGCCTCCCCATGATCTCATAGATTGCCTTCTTCACCCCACATGATATTTGCCCACTGCACTGCACACCCCTAGCACACACCTTCTCGTTTCGGTCATGGGTAGCTGCCCGCATCCTTCTTCCGCTTTTTACTCACGAATTAAAGAGACATACTAACCCCTGGTTCCAGTCCGTATTTCCGAGCTTTTCCTGAATATCTAGATCAATTCTAGATCGTATTACGCCCATCTGCATGCCAACCACACCAAACGGAAAATTGTCTGAATAGTCGCCCGTTTCTCCAATATTCGTCCCCATTCTACTCTCGGTGTTGATATGACGTCCTCTTATATGCTTTACTCCCCCATCCAGGACTTTACACACTCCCCCCGGAAGTCGACAGTGTTCAATAGCCCCCATTTATTCCTATTTTGTGCTCCCAGATCTGACTAGTTACTACTGCCAGCGTTAAAGGTACTATTGTGCGAAACAGAGAGCGATGAGTAAGATACCTCATGATTACAACCGTGCTGTTTTTAATACTTATACTGAGAGACCTTATGATGATAAACGTGTTTATTTTGCAAACAACCCGTGAATGATCATGAGAATACAAGGGCATGGAGAGCTAGAAAAGAGAGAGAAAAGGCAGAATAGACTTAAACGTCTGTAAGCAAGCCCCTTACCGGCTGCGACAACGGTGCTAATACTACAATATCAGATAGGCAAACAAAGTAACCAATATGGGAAGACTAATCGATGAGATACTGACAGAGTTACAGTAATCGTTGAAGCAAGTGCATTTGATGATACGGTAGCCGAGAATCGCGGACTGCTCGCACATATCGACTGATCCCAATGGAAGAATCGAGCAACCTCTCACCATTGAGACAATTCGATTCTCGTCATTGTACGTGTTGCCCACTGAAATGAAGCAAAAGAATAATGCACAGAACGGGATCCGAACCCGGGGTTTCCGCTTACCAGGCAGGAATTCTGCTACTGAACTACCTCTACGCTCTCATTAAATTATAATTCCAACACAACTCACTCTTATCCACTCCTCCCGAATACACTGCGATCTTGACGCATCCAAACAGGCCATACCTGAGTCAAATTATATAAATCTGATTTTTACAAATAAAAAAATTCTTCCGCCACTTGAGTACATACCCGCAAGTCTTCGGGGCCCATTTGCAGTCAACGCCTGCTCCACTGGTGCACTCATAGCATGTTATGGAGTCAACAGTCGAGATGAAGAACGGGAGTAGGAACAGCGGGAGCCAGAACATCGATCTGCAATGGGGAATGGAGTTGATTGGATCATGGGATTAGTGAAAGAGCAGAAACATCACAAGAGAACATCCGATTTGCTATGCTTTTTGTGTGAAAAATCAGTTGAAATTCGAAAGAAAAGGAAATGACTGATATGATTGTTACACAAAGAAGTGGACCCTTGGATACTAAGATAAATAGCAACCAATTTCAAGTCAGCTGAACTTGCGAGCCTGACTCAGAGGTATCAGTGCCTACTCATATAGCAGGAGACATGAAGCGGTGGTCAGTGAAAGGTCTCTCGGGCGCCTCTGACTAAGGAAAAGGAGGAAAGAAGGAGTGATTGTGACCGTGTATTTGAGGTCTTCCTCTTTCCAGCTAGCGCAGTGCACACAATTCCATTGTCAGGAATCATTCATTGCAGTTTGCGATTACTCATATCAAGTGGACTTTCCAAGGAAAAAAATATATGTATTACCAAATTGGGCAGTTAATCCCCAATCAGCGATTGGAACACAATTCATGATGTCAATTTTGCCCAAACTTTACGGCGTTGTTTTCGTAGCAGAGTAGGATGCGAGAGGGAAAGGGGAAGAGGTGAGCCGATCCAGAGTGAAAGGAAGGTCGTAAACGAACAGTGGAGCATGGGATTGTATCATCAGACGGGAAGGTAAAGGTAAAGGAAAGGTCCTCTTAGGCTGGGTTTTTGTGAAACCTATGTATATTACTGCTCTTAGAAATCCATCACGAAATACATGGACTGAGTCACATTTGAAAGGTAGAAAGTTACTTTATCTTTCCAATCCCCTAGTGAACCACGCTCCTCGGAAAAATTAAGACTGTAGGTAGCATGGCGCGCCTCTTTTCAAGATACCAAGTACAAAGGTCCTTCCGGGTAATGGCCATCTCTCTACTCATGCTCTCTCGCTCTCATACACTCTCTAACAGGTCATAGTGAGAACGAGAGAGCGTGTAAACCTGAGAGAGTTCGACCATTGTCCTTCCGGATACGCGGTAATTCCCGGTGTTATCTGAGAGCATCTCAAGGAGTTCCGCCGCCAATTATGTCCCCTTCGGCTACTATGGTCAGTTATAATGAGAGAACAGGGGTGACCTCGGAAACATCTCAAGGAATGAAAGTAGAGAGAGGGTATTGCCCTTCCCACGTAGAGCTGTTATTATAGGGAGACAAGTGAGCTGTGTCTCTTTCCCTATTGCAATTGAGAATGACCAGTGAGGTGGACAGAAAGGACAGGAAACAATTTGTTTTCCCAGGAACAGAAACTTCCATCTCAATTATTCTAGGAATTACTCCAGCATGGGAACAAAAGTCCTCATTCATTATGTACTACCCATCCTTTATCCGGCATTCCAATTCCGTGACTTGGACAATAATTTCCATGAAACTTGATCAGTATTTGAATAGCTTTCGATTAATATTATTTTGCGAGCCCTCTGACCGATCTTACAGACGAACCTATAAAGTCCACAGTTCATCCTGATACTTCGGAAAACTCTTGTCGATCCCTTTCATTCCTTCAATTCCACCAATAGCCCTCGATGGTCACTCGGATCGATTCGGAAGCACTTCCATCTCACTCAATCGAAAGAGAGGAGAGGGACCAGTCGTCAAGAGCTTCGCCGTCTATCCATTGTGTGCGGGGCGATTTCTGATTCGCACCTTGCATCGAACAATCGGGAGACGAGCTCTCGATGATTCAGGCCCTAGGGACACTGTGGTGAAGCGAAAAGCAAGATATTCCGAGGTTTTGGCCACTTCAATAGACAACGTTATAAAAATGGAAGCCGATAAAAAGTGGTAAAAAATGAGAGTGCTAACTGCTTCAGTCTTTTCCACGAAAGGTGGTTTGTGCCACTCCAGTGCTGGTAGAATGAGATTCATATTACTCTGGACATTAGAAGAACCGACTTGATCACCCCTAATCCCTTCACGGTATCCCCGTCTCCTTTCGTTCTGCATACCTCTAAAAGGTCGTTGGAGGTTAGTCGTCTCTCTCCGCTCAGGATAAGAGGTGGCTATCCTAGATTCCTATCAGAGAGACCCCCTACCTAAGTACCCTAATGCCAAAGGGCCAAGGACAAAACAATCGCTATCTCCTCCTCTCGGCTACCATTCTCTCTCTCTCTCACCCCCGATGCGGGAACCCCTCTTCCTTTCTGGATCCGCCCCTCGGGATGCATTCGCCCTCCTTTCTGACACCTGAGTGTTTGTGGTCACTCTGTGTGCATGCTAATGAGTCGAGTGGTCGGGGACTTCCGGAGGACAGTGCTCCACAATGGCAACACACTGTTTGCCTGCTTGAGAGGGGTGTCCATCAACTCCTCATACCTCTCATTCATTCACGCTCGCCTCTTTTTGCTTGACCGGTCGCTCCGCCCCCACAGGTGAACTGTGGATTCTACTCTCGCCTTTCGCTGTTCTTAGCACTGCTCCTCTTAGCCCACCACATGATTCACTGTTGCGCAAGCTGTTTTCAACTTGGGCTCTCTGTCCTTGGCCACCAAATCGAGAGCGAGCAGGACGGAAGGAGTGTGTTCCTTGTATCGCCCCCCCCTCCCCACTCTCTAGGCTACTCCCAATCCCGGGGAATGGCCACAACAAGAGTACGGTAGCTAGGCCATTGACTCTTCTTTGTTCTTTGCCTACCGTAAGCTTGCCCCTCCTTCTGTTTGCGTATCGGCTTCTCTCGCTTTTCGATGTCTTCTCGCACCTTTTAGTCCTTGATTCTGATCGGTCAAGCCATTCCTTCTCTGAAACGTATCTGTCACATGTTCTCCTCCTCCTCTCTCGAGCTACTTACTCGTCACCTGATCGCTACCTTACTCGGCTAGATAAATCTTGATCAAGATCTGTTTCAGAGCCGCTCGTCCTCCCATTCCATCACTACAGCTGCACTAGCCAATGCCGTACCGCGCCGAGCTCAAGCGACCCGATCTCAAGGGTGCGTTTCATCATTTCATCAGCAGCCCGCTTCAAAAATAGACGCTCGTTGAGTCAGCTGCTAGATTTTCTCGGCCGCCGCAATACTGGTTTCACACCGGCGGAGAGAACGCGGAAAAAGCGTCGTTAAAGACTTTTCGAGAGAGAGAGAGATTCGAACAATCTTCGCTGATCTTGGGAACTTTTCAACCTTGGTTTTGAAGAAAAATGATGTATTGCTTCAGGTCAATTCCCATGCTCCGTGTGCGGAAAGATCTTCTGCCATTCGTCCTCCCTAAGCAGACATCGAATGCAGGCCCACTTCAAGAGCTACACCTGCACCCAGTGCAATACGGACATATCCAGTACGTTGTCGACCTTCTTTTTCACAAAATTTTCGAAAAGATTGCTATAACCAGGAAGTTTTCTACAGTTCTTTTTACCTGGGAAGCTTTTCGGTTCCACGCTTCGTAATTTGGCCGAGATGACGCGATATCATTGACTCTTTTTCCTTGCGGTCGTCTCTCTCTTGCTCTCGTGTTCGTTTTCTCAACAATCGAGAGGCAACTAGGAACAGGTTGTGCCATCCACTAGCCCCTCTCTTCTGATTGTGATTAGTAACCCGGAGAACCTAAGGGGTCAAGATTGGAAACTCTGCGATGTTGAAACACAAGATATCCTGGGAAAGTGCTTGCTATCTGGGGTGATGTCAGCCCAACTGCGCATGTTTTCACGCATCCGAGCTGTGTAAATCCGCCCAATCATCCGCGGATTCTGCGCCCTTTGGTGAGCCCGATGGACAAGGATAGACAATGTGCGCGACTGTGTTTGCGCTTCCAATAAGCGTCAATCCGACGACCTTTTGTCCTATTATCCGCTGCTAGAGGTCGAGAGTAGGAGAGAACGGCGCTTATCTCGCTCCTCGATCTCCCTACCAGCCCCTTCCTCTCCTTGATTCGGCCTTGCGACTCCCGCTAGGAAAACGTACCCCCTCGGAGAACGCCCAGAGATGGATAGTACCCATTCATTAGCGATATCTCGTCATATCAGATGACCTCCAGGATTGTCTTCTTTTCCTGGATAGATGGAGGCGAATAATGCTAGCAATCGCAGGGGCCCGCCGTTGTTTGGCTACCGTATCTCGCCCCCACTCCCAGCCACTTCTGAGTGAATAGAAGGGAGCTATCGATGAATAGCTCGCCCGAATCAAAGTCATAGCGCAAACAAGGGCAGTAATTGAGTGGATGTTCGATCGACTTCGACTTGATCTCTCACTGCTCACTCCTCTCTTTTTTCGAATTACTTGTCAGCTGTGGTTGACTCTCAAGAGCCCCCGCGCGCCAAAACAAGTTCTCAATTTTTGGCTAGTAGAAGAATCGGAGTAGGGAAGGAGGGACAAGGTCAGCGAGGGCAGCCATACTCTTCCCGTCTCTTCGTTTCCCCTGATCTCTAGGTGGTTAGAGAACCTAGAGAGTGGGGTGGGGGAAGAGGTCAAGAACATTACTCTGTCTATCGCTCGATCGTAGCCGCGCATGGAAAAGGAGGGGGAATTCGGGCAAAACAACCGAGGATGAGCGAGATTCGCAGCTGACCAACACACACAATGTGGAATACATGGGAAGTGGAGGGGAAGGGTCGGATCAATTCGAATTAAAGCACAAAATTGAGTTTATACCCTGTTTCCAACGCACTGGAATATATGGGGCTGAAGAATGGTCTGATCATGTAAATTTATCTGAACCGTGACAATCTCGATATCTCTGAACCAACACTGTGGGACAATTTGATGGATTGCGGAAGGGTATGAATCTTCCCATTTTTTGGTAAAATGACAATAAAGATGGATCAAGCACACAATAATTGCTACTCGACACAGTTTCAGCTAAATTCGCACAATGACCTACAGTTCGACATCACATTTACACATTTGGCTAAATAAGATTCTGTTCATCGGTCACTCGCTGACCCTCGAAACTGTAGAGTTTAGCGAGTAGCTTCGCTTAGCAGTAACTGATCAGACATAGCAGAACAGTTACAGTAACCAACCGATTCACTGCTCAAACCTACCGTACTTTAGGCCCAAACCTACCGTATTCCAGGCAACGAGACACTCCGCTCGCACCTGTTCCGTGTGCACTCCATCTCGCGGATGTTCATGTGCCGCTGCTGTAATTGGGCCTTCCCCGACAAGACGTCTCTCCACATTCACATGCAGTCGATGCTCAGGAACGGACAACCGGGCGAGGTGCCCGTCCTGGCCAGAAGCAGCACTGAGGGTACGGTATTTCCACGGGAGTTCAAGGGTATGGTAGCGTGGGTTATGGTAGGGTGGGGGTATGATAGATCTATTGAAAGTACTTATGGAAGCATCCATTGAGACACGAAATAGGTTTGATGATAGTGTCCATTACTTCGTGAAGCATCTACATAGTGTCCTGTCGAAGAAATATTTTAACCATTTCGAATATGATTTGGATGTGGTAGCTGCCATTCTCTCAAAGTTTAGTTTCCGTTCGCAATTTCATCATGCGGCGCGTTCTCAAAGTGCGCTGTCTCGTTCTGATCTCGACTCGCTCTCCTTCGTTCTCGATTAAAGGGGAAATGGAGGAGAGGAGGAGGGGGAACGGCGGATTGTTACAGCACAATTAGAGTCGATCGGCTGACACCCATACAAATACTCTCTATCCTTTCCTCCTCTCCCCCATTCAAGTGATCCCTTCGCTGCCCTCTCCCGGAGTATCAACTCTAATGGCTAGATTACGCGCGAGCGGCGCTGTTTTGTTATGGCCACAGCGCTCCGCAAATCAGTGATAGTCGAATCCTAGCCGATGAAGTGAGTGGTGAAAGTGACAAAATAACGAAAAACAGGATGGGAGAACCTTCCGGGGATCCAAGGGATCATGGTCGAGAGAATTCTTGGAAATTTCAAATATTGGTTTCAGACGGGCCTGGAGATGGTGAATCATCACCGTCTCATGAGACAAAGTTCTCGCAGTCTTCGCTCTTCCGACCCCTTGAGTCGATGCATCCCTTCAATCCGCTAAATGCTCAGTCTCTGCTCAATAGCCTGAAGAAGGTACGGGATTCTGATTGTGCTAGACTGAGTTATTTTCTTATTATTGTTTTTTAATGTTTTTAAATTAAAAATTTCCAGAGCGATTCTCCATCCACATCATCAGTACTCTCACCGGCACAGCTTCTCAATGTGTGGTTGACCAACAATCCTTTCATCAACATCGCCAATCCCATGGCTAACTTCCCTCAGAATCTGGCTATGGGAGCAGAGAAAAATGGAGAGTCGAGCGAATCGGTTGGTTAGCAAATATAACATGGTGGAATGGGATCACTGGTACTAGAAGATCTGATTTTGCGAGCAAACATATTAAATTATATCTTCAGCAAGACTCATCCGCCGGCTCGCCTGATCTCAACGAGGACGACTACATTGAGATCAATATCAAGAAAGAGGTTTGTAATTCAAAAAAAACTTCATAGGTCGGTGGCCTTTAGTAAAACAAACCATAACATTTGCTGAAACTGTCTACCACTAGATGTCAAGTCTTTAGGTTTGAACCAACTGGTAATAAATATGATCGTTGTAGGACCTCGAGGACGAGATGGCCGAGCTCGACGTCGTGTCTGAACCCGCCGACGATTCATTCGAAGCCGACGAGAAAAAGGAGGAAAGGAGTGGAAGCATGAAGAGGAAAGCGACGAAGCCAGTGCAGTTGATGGAAGGAGTGGAGGAAGAGGTTAGTGGTTCTAGAAATTTCCAAATTCTAAAAAAAGACAAGGCACTTCCCTATATCTCCTTGTTTATCATTGAATAATTGAAACATATTTCTTTCAATTATTTTGCCCTGAAAGGTGGATATAGTGGATAAGTGCCATTTATAACAATTAGCTCTTACAGGACTCTTCCTCTCCTCTAAAGCTACTCGCCGTCGACAGGACCATTCTCCAGACCGGTCTAATAATCCCCCGGGACGCCTCCTCCCCGACCGTCTCCGACTCTCACACGAGCTCTGGCAGCAGTGGCCACCACGGCATGGACAGTCCCCCTCATCACCACCCGCACATGCAGGGAGCCAAGTGCTTCGATTGCCAGGTGAGGAAAAAAACCCTTATTTACGTAGTCAGTAAAGTAGAGAAATATTGAATATATATATTGATCAAATGAATTCAGGAACTGAAGTCCAAGCTCACGGAAAAGGACGATGAACTTCGAACGCGAACGATGGAAGTCGTCTCACTTACCGGGACGGTTGATCGACTACAGGTAAACACTATCTATATGTACAGACCTATGTTATCAATGTTATCAAGAGGATCAGTATAATCAAATAAACCTTTCCAGAAGCAGATCCTCATGCTCGCACAGACGTGCAAGCAGCGCGAGATGCAGGCCCTTCAGCAGAATCACATGGTTGGTCTTTGATCTTTGATCTCCCACCCCTATTTTCGAAAATACTCCCTGATACTATCGTCTATTCCAGGCCATCTTCCGTGCGAACATGCTGCGTCCTGTGCCCGTGACAGTTGCTCCAGTCGTTTCCTCCATGCCTATGCCCTCCACTGCTCTTCCTCAGCTGAACCCTGAAATGCTCAAGCGATTCGTTGATCAGTTTGTGCAGAATAATCAAGCGCCGTCCCCGCAGTCCTCCTGCTAGATGTACAAAAAATTCCGCTTTTCCCTATTTTTTGCATATTTTTTGGTCACAAGTCTATTGTAAACACGGCTTGTTTGAATGTCGAATTCAATTGTATTATTCCCTTGTTTCCCGCGCACTCGCACTTCCCATCAGAGGCTCTATCTGCTGCACCCCATCAGTCACTTTCCTTGCAATACTAGTTCCTCGTCACACAGGTCAACCCACACTCATCATCCACTCATCAAAGTAGTCACCGCTTGTGCAATCCCCATCCCCCATCAGTCGGTAGCAATCCTCTCCTCTCTGGGTATCGACATTCGTATCAGTTTCGCACTATCTAGCTATCATCATATCATTTGTGCTGCTTAGATGACTAGAGCGTAGAATGCTAAGTAGTGCCCATGTTTGTCTCGTTTTCTGTATTATTTTCCAAAGAATCACGAAGATTCTGTGTCGACCATATCGTAGATCGATATCATCAGAGCACAATCAGTGTCATGAGGTACTTTTCGTCCTCAGTCGATCGCATTTCTTCCCCTTTTCTTCTATTCAATTCATTTATTCTCCATGTACCGTGCATTTGTGCATATAAAAAAAAGATTGACTCGAAGTGTGAGCGTGCGTACTAGAGAAGGAACGGATGCTAGTGCTCAAACTACTGTGGTTAATCCAATTGGAATCAGGGTGGGCAAACAAGTTGTCGATCTCTCATTTTGCGAGAAAGCATTGCGAACTGAGAAGTCGAGACTTTTTTGCACTTCTCTGTTTGGAATTATGGCAACTCGGAATTCACTGTGGAACCAGAGGCACGGAAAGGCGTGCAGAAAACAAATAAGTGACTATGATGAGCAGGATTCGAGATGGGGATCTTGCTAGAGAAATTATCACTGGAGTTAACTTACACAAATCGATCAGTCAACGTTCAAATCTGCCAAAACATGCCTCTTATTCTCTCAAAATTATCGATTTGTGGAATGATTCCATAACTAAGATTCGAGATGGGTTTCAAACTAGAGATGACTGATAAAATGACATCCAATAAAGACTAGAAGAAGGAGGGAAGATCCAGGGTAACATCTTACTGGTTTCTTTACTTTGCAAGAAGGGGATGGGGTATGATGTTGGGTGTTCACTGTTTATGCTCGAATCCAGTGACGAGATGCTTGTTCTGGTAGTAAAGAGCGATGCGCTCGCGACCGTACTCCTGCAATCGATAGTTAATCAATAATATTTAAAAATAATAAAAAATATTAAAAAGATGATCAATTAGCGTGCTGCGTCCTCTATAAGGTCATTTTTCACTGCCGGTCTGATTTTCGAATACTGATTTCTTACCGAGAATCCGAATCCGACGGGTGACAGTTCCACTTGCAGCAGACCCCAGACGCCCCAGAAGATGTGCGAGACTGGCACGAATGGGAGCGTTTCCTGGAAATAACACGTTTCGTTGGCATAAAAATACAAAAATTCAACCACATTCATGTATAAGTTATTTGGTTATTTCTATCAATTACATTGTGATTTTAAGCTTAATTTCTCGTCCATTCTATGGCAATACCTCATAAATCTTCTCGGCTGCCTCATCAACGTTCGTCGCGTGCGGGTCGTTCTCTCTGATGTAGTTGACGAAGAAGTCGAGCATCTGAACAATTTTTATTTCTTTTATCAATTTTTATTTATTTTTCAATTTTTATTCGTTTTTACCTGTTCCTTTGAAGGGAAATTGTTGGTGTCCACCGAGTAGAGAGGGTACTCATCCACGTCGTAATCAATGCTCCATTCAACAAAGTGATTCGCGAAGTCGAAACCGCTGAATGGAAGGGGTGATTGGGTTTCTCATTTTTTTTTCCTTTTCTCCGCCATTTATAGAATCGTTTCACGTAGTCAGTATAAGGAAAAGCCGGTGATCCTCACCGATAATTGTAGCTTGCGTACTCAAAGTCGATCAGGACCAATCTCGGGTCTGCCGGATTGAATGCCGAGAGCGAATTGCCCATCGTTAAGGACTCTCCGTCGCTCAGAGAGATGGACGGCATGCGGATATTGCCTGAATTTATGGCTTCCTTACTTCTTCTTCTTTCTCATATTCGAAATATTGATCGAATTGAGTACTTTTCTAAACGAAAGGCAGCAACAATGCCTTTGTATTTAGATGTTGTATATTTCTGGAATTTCTTCCAAGAAGGGAAAAGGAAGAGCACATTCCACTTCCGCGTGCTTACCCCATCTACCATGTCTCTCTCCCTCACCTGAGGATCCCTTGGGCAGGAGAATGTTGCCTTCCTGTAGGTCGTTGTGGCAGAAGCGAACGGGCGAGCACGACTGGCCGATCATGTGTCTGGAATGGGGTACGGTAGATCGGTAGGTAATCAGTTAAAGTGGGTATAATCGATCGGCAAGGATACGGTAGGGGTACGGAAGATATTCAGTTGGAATACGGTAAGAATACTGTAAGTCGATGAGGAGTACGGTACCTGAGATACTGTAGTTCGGAGGCGATGTCATCACAAGTGATCGATACGGGGACGTGATCACCGTACTTAGCGGGGAGTTCGAAGCACTTCTGACCGCTCGGAGTGAGCATCAGCTGCTTGAGCCATCTGTGAAATATTATGATAGAGATTCCCGAAACAGTTTATTCTTTATTATTTTGGCATGAAATTTTACAAATTGTGCCAATTTGTCGTAAAATGAATATTTTATGTATGCTATATCTCAACTTTCATTTTTGAATAAAGCTGTGAAGGACTCGGACATCGTCAGAGCCGAAAAATTGCCTAGTATATGGGGAGATAATAATTTGATTATAACGTTTGCCTTGTTTTGAAATACCAAGCCATTCTTCCTTTTCAGAGGGCTCATCAACCGAAAAGAGGAAAAGACGTCAGAGCAGAAACATGCGCACGAGTGTCTCATCTATATTTCACACGCCGACGCGGAAGAAATGCGCGCTCAGCCCACTCTTTCACGAGTCAGACAGTGTGAGAGAGCAGGGAGAATTGAGAGAGTATACATTCACAAGCGCGCCCGACCGATCTCGTGGGACCAGGGCGCGTTTGTGTTTCGAAAATGAGTTGTCGAAAATGAATGAGATGCGATTCGCACGAACCTCTCGAGCGCATCGCACAGATAATCGGGTTCCTTCCAGATGGGCACTTCGAGTTGGTGCACCTGAATTGGGAGAGTTTATACTGTAAAACCACCTTTGGAAGACAAATAATCTCCCAAAAGTGACTTCTTCTGAAGGTGTGAGCACCAGGACTTTTTCCCTTACCTTAGCAAGTCTCTTGGCGATCTTTGCCGACATGGCCGGGTAGGAGATTTCCCGGCAGGAGAGAGGACGGGACTGCAAAAAGTGGAATCCATCCATCAAGGGAGAGGAGGGCCCATTCGCGGTCTCTCGGGACGACCGAACGACCGCGCAATGAATCATTCACCGACACGCGTGACAGCCAGTTTTGAGGCATCAGAGAAGCGAACATCGTCAACGTAAATTACTCACTCGTTTTGAGGCACTATTGCTATTGCTACCAAACCTCCAATTGTTCGCGCTCGAAAAACTTGCCACTTTAGTATCTATGCTACACAACCTTCAATTTATCTTTCAGATTCTCCAAAGCCCACTATTTTGTTGAGTGGCTAGCTCAGATCTATGATCTTATACGATCTCACCGGAATGTACTCCTCAAGTCGGCCTCCACTGAAGATGCCATAGAGCTTGGGGCCGAGATGTCTCTCGGAGAGAAGAGTGAAGATGACAGACTCGGCGACGAGATGGGACTCCGTCTCAGGATTGAAGTAGACACGGAGAAGCACCTGGACTTTGATATTTGACCATTGAGGAAGATCATAAATGTGTGGACATGTTCATAGTCTACATAGCAGACCATGTCCACATACTGATATCGACTTCCGGTCTTTTGCATTATTTTGTGCCTCGGATGGACCTCTATGAATAATAGAGCGACATCAGCCTCGGGCGAGAAATGGTCTCATCCAATGGAGTGACTGCTCCACTACGCGCGCCTAGTCATCGCGTAATTTGAACCTCTTATCGGCCTAGTATAAATACTACGGCTCTGCGCTGTACAAATGAGTCTGCTTTCCATAAACTAGATTCGTGGGCTCGTCTAGACTACTGAAAAGGGCTTGATAATACGATTAGCCCCTAATCTGTGGTATGGTGTTTCGTAAGCATTTTTATTTATCTTTAATTTTTTTTATTTATTCCTCACCTTATCAGGCTCGTTCTTGATGGGTGGATGTCTCTCGCTGAGCCGGCACAGGAAGAGCATATTGCTCATTCCGCCCCTGCAATTTACTCGTCTCCTTCGCTATGCGAGGCCGTTTCCGTCAACAGCCAATTGCGTTAGCCCCGCCAAACAATGGGCCGCTACGCATATTTGCCTAGGCAACCATCGATTCAGAGCATTTCGCCATCTCAGAAGATGAAAAAACAGTGGGGATCAGAAAAAAATGTTTCAGGATACGGTAATCTGAATACTTCGCAAGGGCAAAATACTTGCTTGGCAAAACAGTGGGAATCCGACTGGTACATTTTCAATAGTATTGCGTCCATCGATTGAGAGAGGAGGAACAAAACAGTGAGAATACATCTATTAATGTTTCAGGATACACAGCTCAATCTCCCAAGGCGACAATCGATTGTGGGATGGGATTTTGCCAATCAGAATCAGATGTTTCTCAAGTGTTCAGGATACGGTAGCTTACTTGATTCTATGCAGGGAGATGTCCTCGAGTACAGCAGTTTTCCACGCTCCACTTAGGAAGCGAGCACAAAGAAGATGGGTGCGCTCCTAGTAATAATAAAAATAATAATAAAAATATAAAAAAACAAAAACAAAACAAAAACAATTTATACCTTGAGTTCGATGACGGAATTCGCATCCGTGTGCGGTTCCATGGTCGCGAGGAGTTCTTTCATCCCTCTGCAAAAGGAAAGGAATGAGTCAGAACCGAGAAGCAACAACCTACAACAAGCAAGAAGTGTACAAGACACCCTACGTCATCTGAACCGCCCCTAAAGACTAGACATGGACGCCTCTCGCGCACTTCCATCTGTCGCGTATCTGAGAGAGCTACAGGAGAGCTCTGAGAGAGAGCTCTGAGAGCGCTAACTACAGGGAGAGTCTCACTTTCCCCGTTTCCCAGGCCCGAGCTTTTTTCTCATATATCGGGAGATGGAGAGAAAAGGGGAGGAGAGCAGAGCCTCCAATACTAAGTGCATTATGGCCGGAATCCGGAGAGAACAGAAAAGAGCTTCTCTCTTGAGTTAAATCAAGAAGGAGAGGAGTGGAGAAATTCGTTGACTGAAAGTGGAAAAGAGTATGTGGAAGTTGGGGTGAAATGGGCGGCCGGAGACGACTTAGCCACTATTCAAAAGGGATAAAATGAGAAGGGGCGGGCAGAAAAAAAGAGAACGGAGGGTGAGAGGAATGAATGAATGAATTGGATGAGAGAAGAGACAAGAAAGAGAAGAGAAGAAGGCGAAGCAACAATGATTGTAGGTTGGGAGGACGAATACGATGTTGTATCAGAGGATTGAAGATTATAATCAGAGGAGGGAGGGAGAGGAGGAGGAGTCTCTGTGCTTGAGGTAGATATAAATCTCTCATCGAAGAAGATGAGCGGGGGTTATTAACGGGAGTCTTAGCCAGATGGCGAAACCCTGCGAGTGTGGGTCCTCCCGAATACAAAATGAGCAGCGATTTCACACATTATCCTAGTTGAATATTTTAAGAATTTTTTCAATTCAGCCAACATCCATATACTAGCACATGAAAATCCTCGGCGCTTCTGCCGTTGAGGGGGCCCCGTATATTCCCTACCGCTATAACTTTTTTTAATGATAGGGAGGGTATCATGATGATAGAATGCGAATGGTAATATGTTAATCCATAATATCCTATCACCATGATACCCACCCTATCCCCCTATCATTCCTTGTAACCTGTAAAAAGTACAGGGGCCCCCTCAACGGCAGAAGCGCCAAATCCTCTAAGGGTGAGATAAATTCAGAGAATTGAGTAAAGGTGTGGAATCTCACTTACCGGAAGTGAGTGGAGGAGGCCGTTCGGGCGGCCGTCTCTTTATCGAGCATTCTGGAAGGGGCTTCGGTTAGAGGAGAGAAGGCTCCGCGCGTCAGAATCTGTCACACTGTCAAAAACAGGATGAGAGTTGGGTAAAGGAGGAGAGATTCCCCCGCTTTTCCAAAATAAGTCGACACGTCCACAAATCACGGAGGGTGAAGGCATTTTTAGATGTTTGATCATTTGGCGCTCACTATTCCTATAGATTTGTATATTTGTGTGAGAAAGGGAAGTGAAAATTATGGCGAATCGGAGTTGTGCGTGTATAAAATAAAAATTCTGGGAATTATCACATATTATTGCACCAAATAGCAACAAAATAAAAAAAATTAAATAAACGCGGAATGCTTATGGCGCCATTTATATTTCAGAGCGAAATCATCTAAGTCGAAACGATTCAGCCAAAAGACAGACTTCAAGGATATAATTTAAATCGTTTGTGTCCGTATTATTAATCAAACGAGTATCCAAATGAAAAAAATAGTCAAAATTCAAACATGCTCTACGAAAAAGAACGTTTGCTGCCTCTCCAAAAATGAATCGCACATATGAATCATATGCATCGAGCGGAAGTGATTTTTGAAGTGATGAATCGATATAATTATGAACGTTTTAGAAGAAACTGTTTAGACGCGCCAGCTCAATTGATTGTGCCTAATTAAAAAGAAACACATCGACTTATTTATCGACGGACGAGGCATTAGAAATATTTGATAAAGGAAAAGCGGTTGAAATCAGTCTCGAGTGACTGTGTAATCGAGGATCGTTAGCATGTTATATAAAGTTCGTTGATTTTCTTTTTTTTCTATATGTTTTTGGCTGAGATACGGGAATTTTCGACTCGAGAAAGTTGGCAAAAGACGGAAAGTACCTCGAATAATCGTTTAATCAATGATCGTTAGCAAGTAACGAAAATTACTCAATTACCTTTATAAAACCACGTCAAGATTTAAAGATTCGCGGTTCCTTGTGAATCCGGAAAGGCAAAAATGAATAATGAAAGCAGTGTGCATTGTGTACGCGAGTGAATGATGGTCCAATCAAGGATCGCTAGCAAGTTAGGAAAGCTTTAAAATGTCTTATTGCCTTTTCAAGTCATTTCAGTCACGAAACCTCAATTTTTTTATGCGGAAGAGAAGAAAAAGGGGATGAAAGAAGTCTCGATTGTGTGCGCGACTGCTTGGACGCGCCCAGTCCTGACTCGATTTCCAATGGTGGGAAGAAGGGAGGAGAAGGAGGAGGAGGGAGAGAACGAAGGAGGCGAAGAAGAAGTCGGATGAGGGACAAACAGAATAGAAGAGAAGGAAGAAGACGAAGGACGAAGAAGACACGCACAATTACGGAGAGACTCGTCACTCCTTTCCTCCCTTTTCTCTGAGAGAGAGTTACTCATGGAGACTGAGAAAAGCGCGTACGAAAGTCACTGATCATCACAATCAGAGTTGATTTGGTAGCAGCAATTTTATCGAAAATGTGGCTTTTCAGTAACTCATAAAGACTGAGAGGAAAAGGAGTAAAAATGAGTGCACCCCACGGTCTATGATCCCTTCGCCATCTTTCGCGGGTGTCTCCTTTCTTTGAAGTAACGCATGGATACTGTGAAAGGAGCGGGTACGATCGGGTAGTGAAAACACGGCTACAACCGACCCGGATATGCTTCTCACAAAGGGATTACTGGGAAAATAAGGAGTGCCTCGCGCATGGAAGGAGGGTTGATGTGCGTTTGGATGGGAAGGGGGGAAAGGAGAGGGCCTGGGGACAGTCCCGGGGGAATCAGCGAGCCCCGCTTGAATGGATACACAAATGGATACATTGGGGCTGCGCCAGTGATACGGGTTGGAAATCGGATAGAATGGGGAAGAGGGAGGATAGGACTCATTAGGGAGTTGGATGCCCACTCGAGGGGCCCCAATCAATGGGGGAAGGAGGGCCCTCGAGGATTTTAAGGGAAGCTTACCCCCAAAATACTATAATATTACTAAATTTACCGGCAGGTATCATGTGAGTTACTATTTATATTTAGCGCTTGACTGTCATAAGTTTTCAGAGTCACGATAAGTATCCAATAAATAATAAATAATTTAAAACTTATGAAATAGTGAATCTTGTGACCTACCATCGTAGAATATGGGGGAAACAACGGGCTCGTCTTCCCTCGATGTCGAAGTAGCTGTGAACAAACAGAGTACAAGCCGAGGAGAGAGCGAAGGGCACACAAGTCATCATTTTCTCGCCTGAAATGACACAAATTGGCCCCAAATCGCAGTGAATGACTCGCTGAATGTGTTGGTATGTGATTTTAGGGACTTTTTAATGTTTGATACATGGAAAATATTCAAAAAGTAATGGAAATTCGAACACTTTCCCTTGGCGCGTCTCCAAAACCCCAGAGGAAAACGCGCACCCTTGGGTCCCGCCACGATTTTTAGCGGACGGTGTGTTGAGTTAGGCTAAGAGGGGGCTGGGATTGCCGGCGGACGGGATCCCAGCTGGTGAAGCGAAAGGCCATTCATCCTTTCCTTCTCTCTTATTATTCCATTGATCATCCTCATTTCAACGCCCGGCTCTCTTTCATCGCTTTCATTCACATTCGTATAGTTGAGGGGAGTTATCCTATGGCTGAAGGCGAAAGTTCGTCCCTAATCACGGCCCATCGACCATTTTCCGTGATTTGAACGGTCCATTTGGTATCTTTCCCTTGTGCATTCACTCAATAACTATTGCTCTACTTCGTTCTCTCTCTCTCGTTTACGATTCCAACAACTCTCGCGAATTGGGAGAAGAGAGACAGGGAGAACTCTCGGCGTTCTTTTGTTTCCTTTCCCTCCACCTTCCACTTGCTAACCAGTACTCCGGCCATTTTCCATTCTTTCTTCTCCATTTTCGTTTAATCCTTAATGAAACTGGAGCCAACCGCTCTTGGTCAACAAACATTCGGCCTCTTTCTCCACTTTTCCACTTCTGATTTCGCTCCTTTCCAAACCAGTCGAATGATCACTCCGCGATCTTTCCTGAACCATTCTCCTAATCATGTTGTCTACTCATCGCCTTCCGGTGGCCGTCTCCAATAATAATAAATAATAGCAATCATACTTCGAAATTCGCGATGAGTTATTGCTCGTTTTTATATTTATTAAATATTTTTATTTGTAGGGCCGTGTGATCTTCCCTCGCTCCGCTCCATCACACGGCTTCTCCTCTCAGCCATGGGCAACAACAGCAGTCGAAGAGGTGAGCAGCAGTTTATTGTCTAATCAAGGATCGTTAGCAAGTAACGAAAGTTTTCTTTTTTAAATGCTTATTTAAAAGAGCCTTTTCAAGTCATTTCAGCCACGAAACCTCAATTTTTCATGCGGAAGAGAAGAAAAAGGGGATGAAAGAAGTCTCGATTGTGTGCGCGACTGCTTGGACGCGCCCAGTCCTGACTCGATTTCCAATGGTGGGAAGAAGGGAGGAGAAGGAGGAGGAGGGAGAGAACGAAGGAGGCGAAGAAGAAGTCGGATGAGGGACAAACAGAATAGAAGAGAAGGAAGAAGACGAAGGACGAAGAAGACACGCACAATTACGGAGAGACTCGTCACTCCTTTCCTCCCTTTTCTCTGAGAGAGAGTTACTCATGGAGACTGAGAAAAGCGCGTACGAAAGTCACTGATCATCACAATCAGAGTTGATTTGATAGCAGCAATTTTATCGAAAATGTGGATTTTCAGTAACTCATCGAGACAGACAAGGAAAATTTGTAAAAATGAGTGCACCCCACGGTCTATGATCCCTTGACCATCTTTCTCGGGTGTCTCCTTTCTTTGAAGTAACGCATGGATAGGAGCGAGTACGATCGGCAAGTGAAAACACGGCTACAACCGACCCGGATATGCTTCTTACAAAGGGATTACTGGAAAAATAAGGAGAACCTCGCGCAGGGAAGGAGGGCTGATGTGCGTTTGGATGGGGGAGAGGAAGGAAAGGAGAGGGCCTGGGCACAGTCCCGGGGGAATCAGCGAGCCCCGCTTGAATGGATACACAAATGGATACATTGGGGCTGCGCCAGTGATACGGGTTGGAAATCGGATAAAATGCGGGAGAGAGGATAGGACTCATTAGGGAGTTGGATGCCCACTCGAGAGGACCCAATCAATGGGGGGAGGAGGGCCCTCGAGGATTTTAAGGGATGCTTACCCCCAAAATACTATATTATTACTAAATTTACCGACAGGTATCATGTGAGTTACTATATGAGACGAATCGCGAGAGAATCGCCCATATTAGAGGACCCGCGGCGGTACGCCAAAAGGTGCTCCTACCAGGCCCCAAATTTAACCTAAGGTACTTTGAAGGATGCTCTTTCAAACTGCGCTTTAGGAATTTTGATATCGGGTCTAAATTTCGCAATTCGAAAGATCAAAGATCAAGTATGCAATAGGATTTCGCAAAATGCTCGTCACGGAAACGATCATAACTCGGCTCAAAATA